>CAIGRP010128787.1:0-13933 GCA_903798385.1 Fraxinus cuspidata | reverse complement strand
GACAAGTCATCTATCATGGAGAAAGTAGGAGGTTACTGGGCGATATGCAGTTTTCCAGCGGTTCGGCAAACGACATTACAAAGGAAAACCGTCGAAGAGGTATAAAAGGAAAAGATGACATAGAAGAAGGGATCGAAATCAAAACTCTCTAACAGAGAACTATATAATTTTCATTCATTACTTTTTATCACCAATTACTTTCTAAGTTTAGTGTGTTTGCGTCCCTTGGAGGCGTTTTACTTCTTGTAAACCGTGATTTTCGCAAATAAAGCACCTCTCGTTGGGAATTTGTCTAGAGAGGTTGTCATTCCTTACACAATCGTCTGAACCTTCTTTTAATTGTTAGCGAGGCCCGATTCTCTGCACGAAACACTTCTTTTCAATGTTGAAGACCGCGATTTGAGTGTGCTTTTAATTTATAAGCTTTTAATATTGGTGTTTATGTAATTATGTGTAGCCATGGAGAAACAAAAAGGCCATCGCCGGAAAAGCTGTGCACAGCCGTTGAAGGAAAAGAAAGAAAAAAGTATATTTATATTTATGGTGGGATAATAAAATTTTGTATGTAAAACGTTTATTGAAAACCTATTTATATTTAAAATGTTATTTAAGAATATTTATGTAAATAAAAAAAAAATACTTAAAATTCGTTGTGGTAAAACCGGATCAAAAGGCTTTTTGCCACCATTCTCACGAAGGTGAGATAGCTGACTGGCCCAGAGTATAAGTAGGATGTTTTCTTTAGTTTTCTGTATATTCCCTCCAAGTCGCGATTTCAACGGAAACTTCCCTTTGTCTGTGTGTGATTGCATTTGCCTTGGAGAACATCAAATCTATTAATTATTTTACCCATATGGCAAGTTTTTCTATCTATATTTAATTTATTATTATTACACGGATTTATATAGCTGAAAACGAAGCAATAGTGAGTGGGTGTTATTGTTTAGCACATTTCTTGGATTGCTGGGATTCTCTTTAGTCATTTTACATGGCTGCTCCGGGTCCACAAGACCATCATCCTCCTCGTCCTCTGTAAGTTTTGAAGCTATTGCATTTGATTCAAATACATTATTCTTCCTTGTAAAATAAGTGATTTTGTATGTTGTCATTTATCCCTTTCTTGAGATCCATGTTGAGGTTTTGGATATTTTATATTTTAAGATCATTTGAGTAGTTTGATGTTCAAAGTTTAGAAATAACACATTTAGAGAGATAAAATTGGAATGACAAGGAACAAGATCCTTTGGGGTGGCTGCCGGATGGACACTGGATGTGTGAAGTGTTGGAAGGCTAATGATTATGGTTTCGGTTTCGGTTTCGAGCGTAGAGCAAGTGACAGCATACTTCAACACGACCCACTTTGAATGTGTGTTTTGGTCATCCGGTCATTCACCCAAATGGATCTGCTTGTGAATTTGTTATGTATAAGGCCAGGGTGATTTCTTTAAGGAGTGTCTCTGCGAAGTTTGTTCTCGGTAAATTGATTGATACATCTCGTTCTTGGGGAATTTACGTGCCTTCATGTAAAGGTCTGGTTAAGGGCAAAAAATAAAAAACGTTTCAAGTTTATATCTCTGATTTTCTTCTAAAAGTTTTGCTTATCGAGAAACCATAAACATTGCATTGATCAAGTGCTTTGTTGAACTTTGCATTCATTGACTTATAACTACTTTTTCTGTTTCTGGTCCTCTTGCTTTTCATTGATTTATATATTCCTTGGAATTACTGAGAATACTCTTGCAGAATCTAGCAAGTAAAGGTAGATATTTCTGCAACTCTTTTCAAGGTCTATCATAACTCTTAATTCAGCTGTAGCTTTTGGGTTTTTTTTTTTTTTTTGTTGGTGCTTTCCACAATAGGATCTATCTCTGGAATCCATTACACCCCACATTGCGTCTAATCGTTACATATAGCTTCACATACATTATTCACACGTGAATTTTGATTTATCAATACATGGTTGACTTCATCTATTTAACTTGGAATGAATAATTTTTACTTAAATTAATATCATCTGACAGATCTTATGATTTTCACGTTATTGCATTTATAACTTATTACTTCTCCGATTCTTCTTTCTTTTGTGTAAATTAACTAGTGTCCATATCTCACTTGTAAATGCTAAAATTTTTGTTCACCTTTGTTGGAATCTAAAAACGTTTGTCAATGTTGCAAATTCTAGATTGTGTTAATCCCTTCCCTTACATTATTTGTGTAGATTGGTTTTGTTGGTAAGGTTTCTAGCTGTAAATGACTTCATTTGGAATCTTTCTGAAAGTTCTTCTGAATTTTTCTGAATGCTAAGTGGAAACTAAGGCTCATACACAACTTTAATGTGTCTTGGATTGGTTTTATAGTTCTATCTTGAGCTTCTATTTTTTACTGAAACTGAATATTACGGTGCAGGAAAACTTGGAACGATGCCAATACTGTAACAGTGAAAACCTTAAATAGCAACGCTGTTTTAGCAACATACAAAAAGTTCACTTGTTCATTACCTTCCTCTGCATCTGCTCAGGGTAATGTGACAGCATAATGATGTGCCTTATCATGTTCAAGTTAATGACTTAAATGTTCACCATTTTGAATGCTTTTTTGCTGTAGACTTGAGATGTTTTGAGGTGGAGAAGGAAAGACTAGATCATTCGTCTCCCAGAGGAGTTATCGAGGCTTGCACAAGAGGCTTAGAAAATGAAGCAGACCTGGAAAATGAACCAGGTAAAACGTCAGGTTGTAAACCCTTCCTGTCGACTTCACAAGGGCATTCTCGCTGGCATAGATTTTTTAAAGTGTGGAAAAGAGGTTCTACGAAGCGATTGCCCTCTTTCCCTCCACTCATGCCAATATTATCAAGAAGAAAGAGTAGAAGTACAAGAGAAAATGTAGAGAAGGATGTATGCCATGTCAATTCTGCCTGGAAGAACTTTACACTGAACGATCTGCTGACTGCAACCAACAATTTTAGCCAAGGTATACAATTGAATTCAGATTGCTCATGCGAGCCTGCGTCCCCTGCACCATTCGTTCTTGAAATTCATGATTCTCTGCATCAAATGTATTATTGCTTATAAGTTATAAGAATGACTGTAGACAAATTATTATGGTGATCTCTTCATGTTTTTGGACTAGAAAATCTGATCGGAAAGGGTGGTTATGCTGAAGTTTATAAGGGCTGCTTACCAGACGGACAGCTTGTAGCCATTAAGCAGCTCAATAAAGGAACATCAGAAGAACAGGCAATAAACTTTTTGTCTGAGATTGGCATAATTGCACATGTAAATCATCCTAATACAGCTAAGATGATTGGCTATGGAGTTGAAGGAGGAACATATCTTGTTCTTAAGTTATCATCATTAGGGAGTTTAGGATCACTTCTACGTGGTATGTTCAGCCAGAAATTCCACTTTAATTCTTT
This sequence comes from Fraxinus cuspidata, assembly GCA_903798385.1. Lineage (NCBI taxonomy): Eukaryota > Viridiplantae > Streptophyta > Magnoliopsida > Lamiales > Oleaceae > Fraxinus > Fraxinus cuspidata. Next base: position 10,518 of record CAIGRP010128787.1, on the reverse strand, counting down.
TTATCTCGGGAACTAATTCTTCTCAAGGATATGACATTCAACCAATTCTATACTTCTTTTAGGTTCTAAGGAAATACTAGATTGGAGGGCAAGGTATAAGATTATTCTTGGGACAGCTGATGGCCTGCTATATCTTCACGAGCATTGCCAAAGGCGAATCATTCACAGAGATATCAAGGCTGATAATATCTTACTTACAGAAGATTTTGAGCCACAGGTAAATTTATTCTTAGACAAGTTTCATTATGTGGTTGATGACTAAGACATAATTTTTCCGCTAAATTTCGAATAAAGGCTAAATAAATTGTGCTCAGTACGAAGAAATGGCTTAAGAAAGATTAGTTTATGTAAAAGCTTTCTGTACAATGGCCTAGAATTTAGTTTTGTAATCTTATTTTGGTAAGTAGTCCTTCAACCACTGAGCTTTGCCAATTTCCAATCCAGATTTGTGATTTTGGCCTTGCAAAATGGCTGCCCAAACAGTGGTCCCATCACCATGTCTCAAAGTTTGAAGGCACATTTGGGTCCGTAATCCCTTCAATCTAATTTGAAATCTTTTAGGGCCTCTTTTTACTTTATATATTCAGCTAACCAAATGAGCAGTCATTCGTTTTACCCTACACTGACAGCTATTTTGCTCCGGAGTACTTCATGCATGGGATTGTGGATGAGAAAACGGACGTGTTTTCTTTCGGAGTCCTACTTTTGGAGCTTATTACTGGACGCCAAGCGCTAGATGATTCACAGAGAAGCCTTGTGCTTTGGGTATCTATATTTCGCCCCCTTGTTTGGGCTCCATTTTAATTTAATACATTTTTCTCTTTCTTCTTTTCAACGACACATTCTTCAATAAAATATTATTACACGTAAACTAAAATCTCTTCCTTCTTTTTTAACCGCACATTCTCCAAAATATCATTATTCCAAAATACATTTTTCCCTAATGGAGCCCAAACAAAGATCATTCGTTCATTACATTTGACAAGGCCTCATGTCAACACCATTCAACTACCCTTATGTATGTATCAAATTGTAGGCAAAGCCATTCCTTGATAAAAATGAAGTTAAGGAGCTTGTGGATCCTGCTCTTGGAGATAATTATAATCAACAAGAGATGGATTGTGTACTCTTGACCGCCACCATATGTGTTGAACAAAATCCCGTTCGTCGACCTCACATGAGCCAGGTATATATATTATTTTCCATAATTTTAATGGATTATGTCAATTATTTGAGTAAGGTAGCTCAATTATAAATCTATTCCGCTTATCTCTGAGCCTGCCGGCTACGACAATTAGGCATAAGGGTACTTTGTTACTGTGCGAAGTTAAGATAACAAAATTTATCGAATTATGATTTTGATACATATAAACTATGTTTTAATTCTCCTTTAATTGCTAGTTGCCCATTTGATTAAACTAAAAACAATGTGTTGAAAGACTCTCGTTATTTGATTAACAAGTTTGTGCAAATAACCATTTCTATTAATTCTTTATTCATGATTTTCCTTATTTCTTCTTTTTACTTTTTCTTATGGATTGCTGCTTCTCCACTATACTCTTTTTTCTCCCTGCAGATGCCTCGTTTCACTTGTTATGAATTTTTTCTGTTATAAGCAAAACCTTTTTTAGAACATTTTTTTGTGCTATGTTGTTGAAAATGACAAAACTGCTACACACCTATCATCATGTTTGCTTACGGCATGCCTCTTGTTTTCATCTTTCTTGTCCGTATAGTATTTCTCGTTGCCGCTCTATTAGCAAAATTGCATTTAGCTAAGAACAATTTCTCTTTTTGAAGCCAACTTCAAACCTCTAAATAATCAATGGAACACATCAAGGATTGGATTGAAAGTATGTTAGTAGTTTTATTTTCCTTTTAAAATGATACTTTTATTGTTATAATTGTACGTCCTTCCTTTTATCATGTACGCACTGAGCCTATTTTCTCCTCGGTCCACATAGACAACATGTTATAGTTTAGTTGTAAAGTTTCTAGTTTTGATAGAGTATATGGGAATATGGGATCAAATCTCAACTACCGTCCATCCATTTTCCTTTTTTTTTTCTCCATTCAATCAGTCCAAAACTTTTACAGTTTCCCACTAGCATAATTTGTCTTTTTTACATTATTTTGTCAACTTTTGCCTTGATTCCCTAATGTTTAGAAAGGTAAAATTGATAGAACACTATACTCTGACATTGATTTGCGTAATGAATTTCTTGTCCGTCTTCTTCTCTTTTTATAGGAATATTACAAGATATTTTAGGATACACTATACATAGAAACTAATTATTATTTATTACCTAATTAGCTAAATAATTAATATTCTAATACTCCCCCCCTCTCAAATTGATGTTGATAAGTCCACAAACATCAATTTGTTGATTAGATAATTATGACGGTGGCGGGTCAGGAATTTGGTGAAGATATCTGCAGCTTGATGAGTAGTGGAAACATGGGGAAGAACTATGATCTTGGAGTCATAGGCGTCCCGAATAATGACAGTTCACTTCAATATGTTTGATGTGTTCGTGGTATACATGATTGGCTGCAATCTGAATGACACCAGTATTGTCACAATGAAGGGGTGTAGGCTGTGATTGAGAGAAACAAAGTTATGTAAGGAGACCACACAACCACACAACCTCAGAACATATAGCAGACATATATCGATATTCAGTCTCAGTGGAGGACTTAGAAACACATTCATGTTTCTTACATTTTAAAGAAATGATAGCATCACCCAGAAAGACACACCACCCAGTAGTAGATCGACGAGAATCTGGACAACCCGCCCAGTCAGCATCACTATAGGCCATGAGCTCAAGAGACGACCCTTGAAGGAAGAAGAGTCTACGATTAGGAATCCCAATAAGATAGCGAATAATGCGACGAAAAGCTACCGAATGAAGACGAGAAGCGTCCATAAACTTGCTTACAGTATGCACGGATCCGGACGTGTGATGGTAAGATATTTGAGACTACCCACCAACTTCCGATAAAGAGTCGGATCGAGAATATTGACTTCACCTTTTCGATATTTAACATTAAGTTCTAAAGGCGTATCAACCGAGGAGGCTTCAAACAAATTACCGAACCGAATCAAGTCTTGAGTATACTTAAATTGATTCAAGAAGATACCATGCGACGTAGTATGAACCTCTAACCCAAGGAAGTAAGTAAGTTGACCAAGATCTTTCATATGAAAGACGAAGTAAAGATGATACTGAATCTTTTGAATAAGATTGTGGACAGATCCAGAAATAATAATGTCATCCACATAAACCAAGAACAAAACTATACCAACAGTACTTTTGTGAAAGAACAGAGATGCATCATACTGACTCTGAGTAAAGGAGAAATCCAAAAGAGAGTGACGAAACTTGTCAAACTAAGCATGTGTTGCTTGCTTAAGACCATACAAAGAGTAGTTTAGCTTACATACAGAGTCATCGGAAGGAAGTGCATACCAGAATGAAGTTTCATGTAAATGTCTTCCTTGGGATCTCCGTGTATAAACACATTCTTTACATCAATTTGATGAAGAGACCAAGACTGAGAAGCAGCAAGAGATAACAAGAGGTGAACGATGGTCATTTTAGCGACGGGAGCAAATGTGTCATCATAGTCGATTACATACTTTAGACGATTACCCAATGCAACTAACCGAGTCTTATAGCGCTCAAGAGAACCATTAGAGCGAAACTTGATCGAATATACCCATTTACTCCCAATTAGTTTCACAGTTGGTGGACATGGTACAATATCCCAAGTTTGATTGGCTTCAAGAGCCTCAAGTTCTATATTCATCGCCTGTTGCTAACACTCTTGTTTCATAGCTTGTCTATAAGATGTAGGAATGGAAATCGAGTCAAGAGTAGCAGCATAGAGCTATGGGAAGAAAATCATAATATCGGGTGGTCGAGGAACACGTGAGGTACGACGAATAGTGATAGGAGGCGGGTGATCATCTGGTCAAGAATCTGATGTCAAAGATGGAGGATTATGGGGGCTTAAGGAAACAAATGTCTGAGAAGGAAGTTCAGAAGCTGTGACTGGTGCGGTATGCGACCAGGCTTGTATTGAGAGAATTCTATAGGGAAATTAGGCAATATAGAGAACACAGGGGAAGAGACAACAATTTCGAAAGTGAAGAAAGATTGATTTTTAAGAAAAAACAACATTACAAGAAATCCTAATCCGATGTGTTTTAGGGTCATAACAGAAATATCATTTCTGATTCCCACCAATCCCAGAAATGCACACTTGACTGATTGAGGTGTAAGTTTTATCTTTTCATGCGGTGGTAAATTAACAAAACAAACAAAGCCAAATGGACGAAAATGAGAGTATGTGGGATGATGACCAAAGAGCTTATAAAATGGAGAAACATTGTCAATAGTAGAAGCAGGTAATCGATTTATGAAATGAACAGTAGTAGACAACGCTTCACACCAAAAACGAGAAGGAAGAGATGACTCGATCAGAAGAGCTCTAACCATGTCAAGAAAATGACGATTCTGCTACCCTGTTCTGTTGAGGGGTAGTAGGACAAGAGAAATAATCCATTTGATCTGTAAATAAGATTGAAATGCATTTGACATATATTCGCCTCCAGAATCAGACCATAAGATCTTGATAGAAGAGGAAAATTAGTTGTCAATGAAAGCAGTGAAAGACTGGAAAACAGAAAAAGCCTCACTCTTTGCACGACAAAGTAAACCCACGTGAAGCCACTATAGTCATCAATAAAGGTAACAAAGTATTTATAGTCTGCATGAGACACAGCATGTGCTAAACCCCATACATCACTACGAACAATATCAAAAATATGCGAAGCATGAGAACCAAATGAAGGAAACGGTAAAACCTTGCTCTTAGCAAGTTTACATAATGCACAGTCAAGTGAGAAAGATGAAACCGAAGCAGAAGTCTTATTACCAAGTAAACCAGAGTTGAACAAATGATGTAATACATTAGAGTTTGAATGCCCTGATAACTAATGCCAATGAAAATTTTTGAAAGTGGTAGAATTACAAACAATAGGAAAAAATGGAACATGCTTCGGTAAAATAGGAAAGAGATGTCCATCCTTAGGCCCCTTCATGATCGTCTTCCCGGACACCTAATCCTGCACGAGACAACCAGAAGAAGAAAAAGACATGGTGCAATTGTTATCAATAAGTTGTCCAACAAATATAAGATTAGTTGATAAACTATGAGAAAGTAAAACATTAGATAGATCTGGTGATACGTTACCTACGATCGAAATAGGAAGAGTGTTACCATCGGTAGTGTGTATATGGAGGGGTCCAGTATATGGTCTAATGTTACTAAGTAATTTAGTATCATAAATCATATGATTAAAATCACCTGAATCTAGTAACGAAGAAGAAGCATATGATGGTTTACTTGAGACACCTAATGCTGACAAAGTAGAAATAACCATATTTTGGATCATCTCAGGAGTGATGGAAGGTTGGGTAGAACCGTGAGAGGCTGGAACTTGAGTGAGAGCACCTGACGAAGCAAAACTTGATGCTAAAGTAGCCGCGGAAACATAACCGGGGCCCAGTTTTGCATGGAGGACGTATATGGCACTCTTTAATCACATGACCAGACTTCTTGCAACAATTACACATTTTTCTTGGACATTGAAGAGCCATAGACCAAACCCCTTGCAGCTGTAACACTGAACACCAGACGTATCTCGATTCTTGAATTTTCCTTGAGCAACATATGCAACAGGAATTGTTACTTGATGATGATGTTGCTCCAACGAGGTCCGAGTGATAAGTTGTTGTTCCCCTCTTAGTAACTCACCCAAGCAGCCATCCAAAGTTGGAAGTGATTCGCGATTCGTAAGGCTGGAATGAATGGGTTCAAACTCAATTCGCAATTTCATGAGAAATTGATCCATCTTGATGACTTCATGTACAGCTTAAACTGCCTCCAAATTGTCAGGTGAAACCGAAGCATAAATAATATCTGTGTATTCAACCCAAAGATTGGAAAAACTAGAATAATAATCTTCAATAGACCGAGAGTCTTGAGCGAAATTTGCCAATTTAAACTCTTACTGAAGTCGCCTAACATTGTTGCTTTAAGTGTAAACTTCCTTCAAGTACTTCCACATTGCATGGGATGACTTATAAGGTCTGAGATTAAGAACAATTTGAGGATCAACAAATCCAATGATCCAAGCCATAAGTCGAGAGTCCTTTGTTTTCCAAGCAAGATATTTCTCCCTTTCCTTTTCTAGATCGGGAAGAGGAATAGTCCAGTCAATATGTTCCCATAAATCACCTTTGCTTTCAATTAATAACTGAAAATGAAATGCCCACGAAGAATAGTTCTTTCAGTAAAACGATTGCAAACAGAATCAACATTCTTAGATGACATGATGAAATTCAGCTGAAATTAATCAAACCCGTAATTTTAAATAATAATAATAATAAAAATAACAAGCATGTGAACTTAAGCCCAAATAACTGTGAACCAATAATCACAATTTAATCAAATAAAATCTATCCAATCCAAATATTTCAGCCCAACTAAGAATGTATAAAAAAACAAGAGCCCAAGTGACTGCCCAAATTAATAGCCCAACAATAATCAATTAAATCCAATAGCCTAAATACAGCAACCCAACACTATTCAAATAATTGAAGCCCAAATCAAAACAAAAAGCCCAACACTCAACCTAATTATCCAAACACTCACCCATAGATCAACCTTAATTCACGAAGATGGAAAGGAACCGCGTCATAGAAGGGCGAAGAAGTAGAAGAAACCGTGGCACCTGAGATCAAAAGAAGCAATTAAAGAAGTAATTTCACCACCCAACACCCAAGAATTCTGCAACCCAACACCCAGACGCCGGGAATGTGCCGTAACCAAGAATCGACATCGAACTGTGAAGAAAAAAATTGCGATCAACACTACTAGTCGGCGCGAACCTAGAGACGCAACGTGAGATGAAGACCGGCGACGCGAGACGAAGACCGAAACTGGATGACGGACCAAAAAACAACGAACTCAGAGAAATTCGAAAAATCCAGATGGAGACTGAGAAACGAGCGTCGATTACTATGAACTGAGAGCCAATCACCCAAAAATTCTCATGCACGAGTAAGTAAATTAGGGCTCTGAAACCATGACAATGATTTGCGAAATGAATTTCTCGTTGTCTTCTTTTCTTTTTATAGAAATATTACAAGATATTTTAAGATATATTATTCATGAAAACTAGCTATTATTTACACGGTAATTACCTAATTAGCTAAATAATTAATATTCTAATATATTCAATACTTAATCCTCTTAGATCTAAGTATTTCTATCATTTTCAATCTCAAAATCTAGATGAAAACTTGGAAGAGCTGATGATTTCAATAGTGACCCTACGAAATAGCAATACACAACATAGCAAGACTTGTGTCCTCTGCCAAATGGAGGAAAAAATAGTGTCATGCTCCTAGTGACTCTTGCTAAGATCTGAACAATATGCCAAGAGAGAGAATATGTTGGCGTGGATTTTTTGAAAGTTTTAGGGAAAGGGAATGAAGCCTATAATCTGGAGAATTGGGCCGACTATTGGGTGAAAAGAGAAAGGATTATGCAATGTGAATAAGACGGGCACAGATCTGTAAAGGTAACCACAAAAGAAAGCAAGAGAGAGAAACTCTTTGGCAAGTAAACTGAATCACCTTTTTATGCACAAATCTCATCAAAATTACAAAATATAGTTTAATGCATGGTCATGTGAGAGGAAAATTGCGTAAATGTTCGAAGGATGGTGGGTTTTTCAAAATTTTCACTTTTACTCAAATATAATTGTATTTTTTTTCCTTATTTATAAATTGGGAATTATATTTGAACCATTATTTTTGTATTCTTGTGCATAGATAACTTTCATTTCCATTTATTTTCACAATTTTTTATTTTTTATTTTTGAGTTTGTTTTAATCAAAACTTGTTTTTTTTAATGCAATGTTGTCATTTTTTTTCCATATATTTAAAACAAAGTTTTTTTAATAAAATAAGTTATTTTATTATTTTATTAAGGCGGTCCTCTCTACCAACGCAATAGACGTTGTCCGTGAGGCACAAGTTAAAACTCGTGCTCCACCTCTAGGCATGAGAACTACTAAATCCGTAAATATAACTTGTGGAATTGTCTAAATGTTCTTACTATTTTGTTATATCATAAACTTCAAGACTAGTAGTATCTAAATGATCATTTGGAACATTTTCAGCATTATTATCTGATTATAATATAAATATATAGAATATTGCATTTTGTTTACAATTTTATTATTGATTTTTAATTTAATAAATTTAGTTCCATAAAACTCTTAAAATGAAAAAATAAGAAAAAATGCGTACTGCGATTTGGGGCCCAACTTCTAAAGTTCATCTCAAACCCCAAAAGTCCATTTACGGCCCTGGTAAGATCCATGTGGATTTGATTACTTGGTGAGCTATTGTTGTAATATAAATAAATTTCCTTTTGTTAAACCATTCGTGGACTAGTTTCATCTATCATTTAGAGGCTTGAAGGACTTTAAAAAGAGATTTGCTCATAGCTAAAGGCAATTTTGCTAACATTGCGGCCAAGAGAAATACAATACTGACTAGAAATTTAGAAAAAAAAAAAGGGATTTCGTTGGCCAACACCTATAAATAATGCATAGTTGTTTGTATATTTTCCTAATCAATTAAGTTTGTAATCAATTTTAGGAGTCGTTATTGTACATCATTGTTACTACTGATTCTGAAAGCGTTCGAAACAATTCTAATACTTTTGGTTTGTCATTACTTATAGGTTATTAGACTGCTCAAAGGTGAAGAAAAAAACCGAAATTGTCAAAAGCATTTCCTTCAAAGGACATACTCAGAAGAACTTTTGGATGCAGAGAATTACAACTCGACTAAGTATTTGGTCCATCGTCCCCAACAAATTGCTTTGGTTTCGTGAGAGCGACTATAAATTCTAGTTTGGAATTGGAATGCATTTGTTCGAGTATTCGTTACTTGGAAACTGTCTGGAAAACAATATTTTGATGAAAAAAATCTGGTATACTTTCATGAAGCCATTAAAAAGGTTCTTGTATACTCTAATATTGTAGTTGTACTGAAAATTCATATGTACTTTGTGTTATAGAATAGGGATTTGAATCTTTTGGTTGATAAGCAAAATGTAGGTAGTCTGGAGATAAAAAGTAAAAAAAAAAAAAGAGATTCTTTTGGTGTTAAAATAAGATCAACGTATTGACTTGTTCTTATCGTTTTCTACGTATATACTTGTTGACTTGTTCTTGATCGTTTTCTTATCAGTGTTGTTCCTTGGAAAATTTACTACAACAAAGTTGGTTAGATATGAAGAGAAAAAAATAAAGATAATAGTCATATCTCAGTGACTCTTTAAACATAAGATACTCTCTATTTTAAAGAGTCAACATTAAATTCATGTTTCAAGAAACTCTTTAAATTAACATTTTAATTTAGAGTGGATTTGACTCTCCAAATTTAGAGAGCAAACTCACTCTCTATAATTAAATGCATGCAAAATATTTCAATTTTCAATGTAGGAAAATAATAAAATAATCTAAAGAAAAACTTGTTAAAATAAAATATAATAAATATTTTTTGGAAGCGGTAAAATTAATTGTTCAATATCAAGAGCTTGTTGGAATATTCTAAAATTTTAACTCTCTAAATTTATAGATGCTTTTCAAATAATATAATATACTATTTGAAAATAGAAATTTTCGTGAAGATGCTTTCATTCAAGGGAGTCCATACATCCAAAAAATAACAAGCAAAATGTATTTTTAATGTGAGTTGCTCCCTTCAATAAAGCTATATAAGCTACCGGGCCAATACTCTCATTTTCAAATCAAAACTCGTATAGTGGCCAAACCTAGGTCATGTTTGTTTTAAATTAAAATCAGATTTTAATTTAAGTCAAAATCAAATAATCAATATTAACCACATCTTCCATGGGTTACACAACTTTTCAATTATACATTTCAAAAATTTCTATCACAATCAACTAAAAATTTGATTTTAATTCTCACCAAACACCCACATAATATAGATACTATTATCTTATTCAATCGAGATAAATTAAATTAAAAAATAAAATTACTAAGTAATAAAAATAGGATTGTAACATTCCACCATGCTTTTTAATTAGCATTCAACAGTTAGTAATATGTTCAAAGACCAACATAACTACTCTGATGCTACCAAAAATCGTACCTGATGATTTCCGAGCTCGACGACTGAGAATGAGCACAAACGAGATCTTCCGATACCTGAAACAAAGGCGTCGAGGTGTGTCCTCGTCGCCCCTCCGATGCTTAAGTCAGAGAGGGAATAAAAAAAGTTTAGTGCTCAAAACTGAATGTTAAAAGCGTACCTTAATATGAATTGGAATGGTGTATTTATAGAGGTAGGTATCACGTTCCTAGTAGGATTGTGATGTTGAAACCCCTAGGAGTCCCACAG
>CAIGRP010128786.1:0-29339 GCA_903798385.1 Fraxinus cuspidata | reverse complement strand
TTAACCATTTCCTTAACTGTATGGTATGGTGACCCAACAGTAAGCTTATTAAAGGCTAATGTCATAATGTCAATTATTAGTAATTTTAGGTACAATCATGCTACATGTTCCCTCTTTTTTACACGTTTTTTTTACATTATTTCACGTAACAAGATTTATACTCTTAATTTTAAACTCATCAATCATACCACTTCACAAATTTCCTCCACATAGAAGGAATATCAACCATTTTGTGAGAAGAGATGTATATATAGCAATATTTGTATTAAGTATTACAATAAAGTAATAAATGGATATATAATTGATCCTTTTGGAAAGTTGGTATCAAAATATGATACGTTAGCTGGTTCAATGGGCCTATGCCACCAAGTCCCACGTGTTTGGTAATGAAGTTCTCTGTAATCATTATCTCTTCCTTCAAATCAAATCCCGTAAGAACCGGACGAATCAACTGTCGATTCGGTTGGAAAAACCATGAACTTGTTAAGAATTCGATTCGATTGCATGTATATAATTATATCACTAAAATCCATAAGAGTGTAAAATTATTCATCCGGACAAATGTTTTAGGCCGGCTCAATCGGTTCCTTTTCTATGTATAAGATGTTTTTTATTTTTTCATGCTTTTCGACGATTGGCTCAACTTCAATACGACCATTTATTCTTCACTTCGAATAGCGATAACGCTTTGTCGTATAAGAGCCTATTTTCTCCTTGACTAAGCTTCTCTTACTTGACTCAGCTTTTAGAGTATTGCTTTTATATGGCTAGAGTCATTGATTCAAATTCAACAGTAGATAAAACTGATCAAAACCCCTACTTTTTGGCACATGACAGTAAGGATTCATGATCAAAGCATCGATTGCTTCCACATGTGGGCTTCTCCGACTGCCTTGACACCTTAGCCCTTGTTTGAGCCCCATTTTGAGAAAAATGTATTTTGGAATAATAATTTTTTTAAAAATGTGAGGATAAAAAATAAGAAAATATTTTTTTTAATTTATGTAAAAATGAATTTTGATTTAATGGGACTCAATCAAGGAATCCCACCTCTTCCGCAAGTGGGTGGAGACTAGAAGGGTCAAAAACCCGAAAGAAAAACCTTTCACCGCACCACACATTTCTTTCTGGAAGTGCTTTCTGGAACATTACCCCTACTTACCCAATCAATACTCATGTTAATTTAAAAAATAGCCAAAGCCTTGACCGTGTATAGTGAATTGAAGATGAAACTCGTAACTTTTTCTCGTCTTCTATTAATTTTATTTATATTAGAACATTTTCAAGAAACTCTTTAAATACGAAATGCTCTTTATTTTAAAGAGACGACATTTAAAATCATGTTCCAAGAGACTCTTTAAATTAATATTTTAATTTAGAGTGTGAGTTTGAATCTTCATAATTAATATTTAAAGAGTCAATATTTGGAGAGTAAAACTCACTTTCTATAATTAAATGCATTTAAAGTGTTTCAATTTTCAATATAGGAAAAATAAAATAATCTAAATAAAAGCTAGTTAAAATAAAAGATAAAAAAATAATAGATATTTTTTGAAGTAGTAAAATTCAGTGTTATATATAAAGATATTGTTGAAGTACTTCAAAATTTTAACTCTCTAAATTTATAAATACTCTCAAAATAATAGAATATGCTATTTAAAAATAGAGAGTCCCTTACAAATATTCTTAATAAAATAAGCATGGAACCCACCTGACATTTTTTTTTAAGGAAAAGCTAATTAGCTGGTTTGTAACTAATATTTAGGCGGTCGAACTTGGGTCTTCGGGAAGTGTATTCAATTGAGACTTATGAAATTTTTGATGAATTTTTTTAAGTGATGTTTACTGTCGATTTCGTGAATTTTTTAAAGATTTTTATGGAATTAGTGGAAGTCTTTTGTGGACTTGTAAACTTTCATTTTAAAATTTTTAGAGATTTTTGTAGATTTCAAAAGACTTTTAAAAATTTTCATTTGAGATAGAATTGATATAGATATAGTGCAATATTGTGAAAATATCACATACAAAGTGGTGAATCATTTCAATTCCCCTTCTCCTTCATTTTCCCCCCATATGATAAAAAAATATTTTAAAAGAATAAAAAATTAAAGATTTTAATTAAATAAATAATAACAATTATTATACCTATAAAAAATAAAATTAATATTCAGTATTATTAGTATAATATACCTTTAAAGGAAAAAAAATTATATATTTAAATTTAATTATTAATTATTCTGTATAAAATTGTATGATTTAATTAAAAAAATATTTTTCAAAAAAAAATGAAAGGAAAAAAAAAAGTTATAAGAATACAATTTAATTTTTTCATAGAAAATAGAAAAAAAAAATAGAAACTAATACTATCAATAAAAAAATTAATTATAACTATAATGTCCGTAGAAAGGAAAATGAAAGAGAAATGTTGAAATATATATATATATATATTAATCTTTTTTTTTTCCTTTTTGTGTAAGTCTCCCAAAATCTTGTGATTAATGAGACAAATTTTGAGATTTTTATTTTAGTACTTTCTGCTTAAAAGTTAGTACCATGAAGATTTTTATAAATGTCTCTGAAAGTCATAAAAATTTGAATATCCCAAAATTTATAGAGACTTCTAAAAAATTTTAATTGAATATATCGTAACTTTTAGAGACTTTTTAAAAATTTATAAAAGTGTCAATTGAATACACAAATATTTTTAGAGGTCTCCAAAAGAATATGTTGAATACTCCTAAACTTTTTAAATTCTAAAAAGTCATCAAAAGTCTCAATTGAATACATCTCCCTTCATCTACATGGTCATTCGATAGTGTGATTGAAATTACAGAGTTAAAATTGGTGAAAATATCTGTCTTGTGGTGGGATTGGGCCGACCAGATGAGCGTGAGACAGCCTTGATTACTGGGCCAGGCCCGTAAATTCTCACTCTTGAACAGCGCAATTTACATGTGCATGGAGAAAATATGATGGTGAAATGAAAATATCGATTTTTGTTAAATTTACAATTACAACATCAACTTGCGCTTGAAGAAGAATCCCACAATTACAATTCATGAAAATTTTGATAAATTACCTTATACGCAATATTTTAGGGATAATTACAGTAAAAGTCACAACCTTTGAAATATTAGCAGACTTTTTCCAAACTCTTGATTTGTTGCAGTCGCCACCCCTAACATTTCCAATCATTGCATGTGAGGCCATTTGGATGATTTCCATCCATTTTTCCGTCAGTTGACCCTAAAATTTATTTTAACCATATTTCTAATCAATTAAAAATGGGCAATATGGCAACTATCTATTAAAATAATTAAATAAAAGGATAATTGAAAAAAAAAATTTAAAAGAAAAATGGTCGGCATCCTCCTCTGTGCTAACATTCTCTACGTATCTATTTAGGTCAAATTGGGGAAGACTCGCGTTTATTGGATGCACCATGAAGAGTAGGTGCTTGTGGTGGTTGTCTGCGATCATGGGTCGCACCACCGGTGCAGGGAAAGCCATTTGAAAGTCTTGCGGCGACGTTCGAAGATGTAGTTTGCTGCTTTTGTTTTTGTGCGTTTTAAGGATGATTGATGACCATGGACAGGTGCGCCTTGATGTGTATTGCCTAGAATGTTGGGCATGACATGAGCGTTGTCAGAATTTGAGATTTCGACCATTTTTTAGGACTTGAGCAGGCTATTTTGGCTCAATTTTCCTACAAGTTCAGGTTGGTTCAAGGCATGGCGTTGGGTGAAAGCTGTAAAGGGTGATGAAGGCTTTTTAGGGTATGTATGTCCGGCGGTTTAGGTGGTGGCAGGCCAGAATTGAAGGTGAACATGGCGTGTAGGTGGGGGTGGGGGAAATCATTCAAAAGGACCTCACATGCAATGATTGGAAATGTTAGGGGTGCGGGCTGCAACAAATTAAAAGCTTGGGGAAATTTTGCTAATATTTCAAAGGTTTGGAGCTTTTGTTGCAATTATCTCAATTTTTTATGTGTATGCAATTCCTTTGTAAACTACAAGGCATTTAATTTTCTACAGTATAATTTAAGAGACCATAAACTTATAAGTTACAATAACTATAACTTGTATTATGTGTTATTCTTGCTGCAGTGTATTTTTTGGGAAGTAAACTTAGCATTTAATGGGTTACAATCTTATAAAACATAGAATGTGTATTTCTTGTTACAATATAGGTAACTTTTTAAAAATTGTTACTCATATTTTTTTCGTGTAATTTAATGAAATTGTAACTTGTACTTTATGCTAAGTTTTATTACAAAGATATGTAAATTTTATAAAACTACATACCATACAAAAACCTCCACCTCCTCGTTTTGGACAATAGCTATTCACGACCAACTACATCAAAATTTAGCCCTCGTATGAGCCCAATTATTAACAAAAATAAGTTTTGTGATGATGATTTTTTGAAAATTGTGTGATTAAAAAGTATGATAAAATTTTGAGTTTATTTGTAAATTATTTTATTTGAAAAATATGTGATTGAAAAATAAATTAGAGAAAAAATATATTTTGAAATAATGGCTCAAACAGAGCTTAGTCGTCATGTTAAATAAAAAAAAAAGAAGAAGAAGGACCCTCATTTACAATTTCCTGAAAAGTTTCCCCTTGGAATTTCAACATAACAAGAAATTATGGGGAAATCTTATTTTTATTTATACAACCCAAGTATTAGGCCTAATTATCACTTTCGAACGTGGCTAAAGTCTCCGTTAACTGGGATGTGGCTGGTTGTTACTATTATTAGTCATCATCTTCTTGAACTCTGCAAAGTTGACGTAACCGTCGCCGTCGGAGTCAACGGACTTGATCATCCTGGCACAATNAACTGGGATGTGGCTGGTTGTTACTATTATTAGTCATCATCTTCTTGAACTCTGCAAAGTTGACGTAACCGTCGCCGTCGGAGTCAACGGACTTGATCATCCTGGCACAATCCTTAACAGTACAACGCTCACCTAGACGCGTAAGCATCACGCGTAACTCAGAAGCAGAAATCAAGCCGTTGTGATTCTGATCATAGAGCTCGAAAGCTTCCTTGAGCTCCTTCTCGCCGCCATCTCCAGTAGAGGCGAATGGATCGGTCTCGCCTTTACAGAAGGTGGCGAACTCGTGGAGATTTATGAAGCCGTCCTTGTCAGTATCCATCTCCTTCATCATGTGGCCGACCTCCTCGGTGGTGGTGTCCGCTGTTATGGCTTTCATTACGCTGCTGAACTCTTCGGCGGAGATCTTGCCGTCGCCGTTGGCGTCGAAGCGGTTGAAAGTCTTTTCTACCTCTTCCGTGTTTTCGAGGTACATGGAGGGTTCTGAATTCAGAGGTGTAATGGCTTCCATTGCTTGAGATTTTTCTACTCTTCCTGAACTTTCTGTGATTCGTCAACTGATGAATGTGAAAAACGGAGGAGAGGAGATTGAAATATATAGAGGAGAAAACGTGTGAGAAGAAGATAACGACGGGTATAATTTCCATCACTTCGGTGTGTGTAAAAAGTAGGTTAAATTGTGGCCGCTGTCCCAACCTTTAATTCTTTAGCATTTCTTCCTATACCCTAAATTTTTTGTCGTTTTTATCTAATCTTTCATTGATATTAAGTATCAGTCTGTGTGGCAATTAAATAAATTAAATAATATATTCATTTAAATGCAAAATCAAATAACTCATTTAATTCAACTAAAAAAGTGCAATCACATAAACTACTGCTATGTTACTATTGGTGTTAGATGGCACTATTTTTCATAAAATTTGCAATTGTGGTCTACATTGACAATAAATAAACAAAAAGGAAAATTCAAAATAAAAAAGAACAAATATTCACCCCAAAATCCCACTCTACTCAAACCCCATGCACCGTCAAGTCATGCCCTCGCTCCAATACATACCCTTGCCATCATCGCTAACACCACCAATCCATGGCAAAAAAATATTTTTTCAAAAGAATCTTGCTAAAGTCATGCAAAAAAAAGAATGGAGAATGACATGAAAAAATGCCACATACTAACTAGCTTGTTTTGTGAGTTTATATGTTTGTTCACAAGGTTCTACCACCTCCAATTGTGAGTTCGCTTGTAATGCAGGAAATGAATATTTGAGAGCCAGCCTATTAATTTGAAAACTCACGTTGTCACCAATACTAGCACTTAAGAAGTGGACAAATTCAAATAGCAGAGATATATTAAACACAAATAATTTTTTTGAATCTTGGAATGCAATAGTGTAGATTTGGTGGCAATGATGACTACAGTGGCGATGTAGGTGACAACGTTGATTTTATGGTGATGATGACAGGCGTGTAGTTGGGGTGGTATGACGATTTTAGAAAGATGACCTGAAACTTTCTTCTTTTATTATTCTTAGACAATTTATCTCTCTTTCATTTATTTACCGTCTACTTTAATTAAGGATAATTTTGTCTTTTTATTATATCTTTAACGTAATTTTTTTAACTAAGAGTAAAAATGTTGAAAAGGACCATAACTACTAATATATGAAAGGTCTGAGTGTATAAGTAAAAAAGGGATAAAGATTAAGGACAGTGGCTGCAATTTACCCTAAAAAATGCCTATAATGAAAGGGAATACTTCACTTTTCTTATTGCGTAGGTCGTGTTGTCTGGATAAAGTGAAATTAGAATTATATAGTTTTATTTATTAATTCAGTGGCGAAGGAGAAGGTTCAGTGTGACGTGCCCATATTTCGTGAATATATATGAAAATTTCGAAAAAAAAAAAATTTAATTTTATAAGACACAGTCCCTGTTAAATTTTAATTTTTTTTTAAAAAAATCACTTTCTCTACACTCATTTTCAACAACATATTTTCACAAAAATCATTTCAAGTTTACTCATAATTTTTTATTTTTTTTTTTACTTTTTTACTACATATTTACTACCAAAAAAATCAATTCTCATGAAACATGTGAATTTTGATAAAATTTGATGAAATATATGGTTAAAAATTTGTGGAATCCATGAAATATATTGTTCAAATTAATTGATAACATTGAATTAGATTAAAACTTGAATTTTAATCATTATCAAACATTGTACCTTCAACATTATTTCACTTGAAAAGTTTCCACATCCATTTATTGTGGAGGTTGATACTATGAATGTATTCCTTTAGCTTTGTTTGACGGTTATTATTTGAAAACTATTTTTTTCAATATACTCATTTTCAATCACATACACAAAATAAATTATTTTGCATAGAGACTCAAAATTTTTCCCTACATTCTCATAAAAATTGCTATTCAAATTTTTTTTTTCAAATAATTACCATCAAACAGGGGTTAATTATGATTTTTTATATTCTTACTTTTATTGGTGGAGAGTGTAAAATTTTGATTTCAAATTTTAACTAGTCAACAAGTGACGAGATGAAATAAGTATGGTTTGAAAAATTATTTATGAGAAAATGTATGATTGAAAATGAGTTTTTAAAAATTAATCTTTTAAAAAATGGGGCAAACATAGGCTTAGCCCTTGTTTGAGCCCCATTACTTGAAAAGAATGCATTTTTTTAATAGTACATTGATGGAGAATGCGGTTAAAAAATAAAAAAAAAGTTTTGAATTTGTGTTTAATATTATTTTATTGAAAATGAGTGATTGAAAAGAAGAGAGAAAAATATATTTTTGAAATAATGAGAATCAAACAAGAACTTAATCTTTAAATTCATATTTTCAAAAGATGCACGTTGTTAGAAGCTTTTCAAAGATCTCTTTTGATTTACGTGAATTGTTGATAATAATAATTAATAATATCTCTTATGGAATATGACTTGTTGAATGCATCATTGAAAGAAATTAACATGACGATTATGCGAGAGTCACACTACTCAAGGTCCATCTGACAAGGATGCAATGTTTGTTATTATTTCTTGTAGAAGAGCTTTATTGAAAATTACTTTAATTAGTATTTGGACACTAAATTCTAAATGGGCTTTTTCTTTCAAAAATAACTTTTTAGAGAAAATTATACTGAATCAACTTTCTTTACAAGTTTTTTTAATTAAAAGAATCACTTTTACAAATTAAATGACGTAGGTCTAAATTTTATTTTATTTGTACTTTTCAAAAATCAGGTCAAAAAGACCCTTTATAAATATGAAGAGTAGAGTAGAGTAGAGTAGAGTAATTGAAGGGTTGGAAAAGATATTTTGGACGAAATTGCAACGAATTGGTGATGGTTCATATTCTGACGCGTGAAGATTTTTATAAGCACAGCGTGTGCCAGACGCGTGGTCTCGTCCACTTTTTTTCATGATAGACGTATCTAAAAGGAAACGATAAACAGATAAAAAGAGACCCGAAGAAAATGAATTCAGTTATTATAATCTTTCAATAACTTCTTTCTATTTTTATATATATTAAGAAAATATAATTAATATAATTAAAAATGTAAAATTTTCTTACATCTTTTAATATAATCATAAATTAAATAATGATTTAAATGAGACTATTTTATATTTGTTTATAACAAACACTGTACATTAAATACGAGCATATTAGAAAATTTAAATTATATATACTTTAAATAAGAAAAGTGGTCTATAATTTCAAACAGATGAAATAGAAAATCTAATCTAATTTTAAGAAACGGAGGTAGAAATATTTTAAAATGTTATCCTAGGTATTTACTCGAGAAAAAGGTAAATTGTTATGGTCAACCGTGAACTAAAAAAAAGTTAAATAAATTATGGCGGATAAAATTTAAACCATTGTTTGAGCCTCATTTTTGTTAAAAATTGAATTTTTGAAACAATGAGGGCCAAGTATGGGCTAAGCTCACCAGCCCTAGTGGCTTAAATACCATAATGCTGCCCATTAACTAACTCAATCAACACGATGCCACTTCTCGTCAAGATTAAAATCAAGGGGTGTCTTCAACTAAAATTTTGATGAATTTTAAAAAATTATAAATTTTTAATAATTTCTTGGACTTGAATTCATAAAAATCAAATTTTCAGTGAAATCTCAAAATAATTTGTTATGTGAATTTTTAAGTTTGAAATTCATTCATTAATTAAATCATTATAAATCCATTAGTTACGCCATATGCTTTGTGAAGAAAAAGGGAAAGCAATAACAATATGATTCCAAAGCACCTTCATGGACCATCTCACGTGTGAGTCACGTGTAGATTTGACGATTATTTTGTTTGAAATTATTTGAAGACGAATTTTCTGTCAAAATATTAACTTTAAGAATCCAATTCTATTTTGAACATTCAATGTTGACAGAGACTAAAGTTTTCATTAAATTGATGTGTTATTGGATAAATTCATTATTTTTGTCCAAGAATTAATAGTTTCTGAAACTTCTTTAGATGAGTAGTGAATATAAATATTTCAATTATGATAGGTTTGATTGTCAATATTCCCATGAAAAATGTGTTTTTTTCACCTAATTTTCTACTGTTTGATTAACAATTTTTTCCACAAAAAATATTTTTATACTTTTAGTCACTTGACCATATTTTCTTTGAAAATAAGGGAAATTTTTTCTTTAGATGTGACTTTTATTTTTCAGATAATTCCCTCCCTCCCTCGTCTACCTACCAATAAAAAATTGACAAGTATAATATTTTTTTACGTTGAAAATTAAACCAATCAAACACTGTTAATTAATAATTTTCATACAACTAAATTATAGGCAATTCAATTGTCTAAAATTTATTTTCTTTTCATACAAATTCTGTACTCGTAATCAAACGCACTTTTAGAAAGACTCGAATGCATACTTGTTTAGATGGGCTATATGAGGAAACACGCACTGTTTTTTTTCCCTTTCCAATTCTCGAAGCATTCTGAAGAGGCTCGAGCAATTTATGGTATTATAAAAAATAATTTGAAATTTGAAAAAAAAAAAAAACTGTTAGATCATATCTTATTTCAACTTAAAAATAATCTTGTTTATAATTATAACATTGTGAATTCTCAAAAGAGAAAATTAGGTCGTCCCCTACCCTCCCAAAATAAAAAATTAGAAAAATAATCTTAAAACTAATTAAAGTTCTTAATCCCGTAAGTAATACGGGCAAAACTTTCAAAATCCCCAAACCTCCCGGCCACCCACAATGCTGCCTACAACTGCTCTATAACTTGTCTCGCCAACCACCTCCTAAACAACCCGTCACCGGACCGACGACTGCTACTCCTTCCGGATATGCTTCTTTCTCAATTTTTAGTTTTTCTTTGTGATTTCTAAAAGTGTTTTAATTCTAGGTTGTTTCATTTTGATTCAAGATTTTTTAGAAATTTTAAATCCTTGTTTGAAATAACACAAATTGATGCATATGGAGTTACAACTACCCTTTTTCGGTGTAGTAGGAGCAGCGATAGGAGCCGAAGCAGTAGCAACTGTCGGAGATGGAGCATCCACTTTAGAGGCAGTCGATGATTCCTCGACCTTAAGATCTGACTAAGCAGTGGCTAAGGAGGATTGAAATGTAGCTTTAGCCTTAGCTTTAGCTATTTCGTCCTCTTTTTTTGCTAAAAAATTCTAATCGTCGCACCAACAAGAGTCATCTCTCCTTCGTTAACAACAATGGTCGCCAATATTTCATCATAGAACATCCCAAAATCCATATCTACTTTATCAGATTCCACAACGACAACAGATTCACCCTTTTGACAATACATTACCCTCCTCAACCGTCCCGATTCAGAAGAGAAACATTTTAATGTTGATGAGCTTTTGTTTTTTAAATTAGATGGTGTTTTCATATATGTTCTCAGTTTGTTTCTAGTTTCTTTTTATGTAATTTGAGATTTTTTTATTTTTGCAGAATAAATGTGAACTTCGTGGGTTTTCAGATAACAATTTGATTTCATTCAAGTGCTTTCTCTTAGGTTCAAATAGTTTTCATTTCTCGATTATTATGCTGCAGTGTGCATACAAACTTGATGTCTAAGGCTGACATACACTTGAATCATGACAAATAGGTTTTTGAGTTGCCTAACGTTTCTGAATTTGTCATTGTTATGTGTGAAAATGGATGTTTGTTGAACATTACTATATTATAGAAAATAGTAAAATAGAAAACCAACTTATAATGTGTGGAAAATCGAAAGAAACCCAACTGTTTGTTGAACATTACTATATTGAATACACGATTACATATGACAGTTCATGTGTTTTGCGTGTAGACAGTAGAGTGATTTTGAATTATTGACACCAACGTAATTTTCAACTTTTTTTTTTTAATTTTTACTATCACTTTTGAGTGTGTGTGTGTCGCTTTTTTGAAATATTTGTCACTTTTGAGTATTTGTCACTTTTTTGAATTTTTGTCACTTTTTTTTCTGTTACTTCTTTTAATGTATGTCACTTTCTTTTAGTGTTCTGTTACTTTTTTAGTGTTTGTCATTTGTTTTGAATTTTTGTCACTTTTTGATTATTTTTATTTTTTGAATTTATGTAATTTTTTTTCGTGGTTGTTACTTTTTTTTTTCTGCCACATTTTTTTTATTGTTTGTTACTTTTTTATAGTTTCTATCACTTTTTTGCATGAGAAATTTTAAAAGTGATTTTGTATGTCACCTTTTAACAAAAAAAAAGTGATACTTAACTTTTAAAAGTAATGTTTAGTATTCATTGGAGGTAGATTGGGTGTCACTGTCACTTTTTTAGTGTTGCTTTTTTGAAATTTTTGTCACTTTTGTGAAATTTTGTCACTCTTTTAGTATTCATCACATTTTTAAAAATTTTGTCGGTGATTGTCACTTTTTTTCTTTTATTTTCTCTTTTTTTTTTTATCGGTTGTTACCTTTTTTGAATTTTTGATACTATTCTGAGTGACCAATATCAATTTTTACTAAAAGCGTTGTTGTAAAAAGTGATATTGTGTGTCACGTTTTTGTATTCGGATATAGAGAGCATGGAAAGAGAGACAAAGTGATGGAGTTTTGGGGGATAATTGGAAATGACTTGTTGATGAGAGATCGAAATCGAAGTTCATGGTTTGGTGGGTCTTTTTGTCCCTCTTATTTGATTGATTTCTTCTTCTTTTCCCCAAACATTTACAATCTCTCTCAATTTCATCTTCATGTTTCTTGCGTGCTCTATAATCTAAAAGGAAAAAAGTTTAATTTATGAATTTATTCTTTACAACTGAAAATGGAGGATGATATGAGATTGATGCTAAGTTGCACCAAACTGGAGGCTTTGCTAAACCACGTCTAATTGTCTAAGAAGTTTATGTGTTATTACTAGTCTATTGGTCTTGAAAGTCATACTTTCTTTTGTTTCTTTGTAATGGCTTCAACCAAACTTGCTGTAAATATTTTGTTTTCGATTTGTGTTTTGTCACTTTTTCAAATGTTTACAATTTTTTTAACCTTTAATCACTTTTCCGAATGTTTGTCACTTTTTTTGAATTCATGTCACTGTTTTCTATCACATTTTTTTATGGTTTGGTACCTTTTTTTTTTTATTTCTGTCACTTTTGTAGCAACAAATATCACTCTGTAATAAAAATGACATTGGATCGCACTTCACTTTTTAATGAAAGTGATATTATATGTCTTTTTTTTTAATTAAAAAGCAACCGGCGTTTCATCACTTTTTTGGGTGTTGACTCTTTTTTAAATTTCCGTCACTTTATTGAATTGATTCCAAAGTTTTGATTGATGATTATTAAACTGATTATAATGTTTTGATTAGTGTTTTGCCACTTTTTGAATGTTTATCACTTTTTAAAATTTTTGTGCCTTTTTATAAAGTTTGTCACTTTTTTTAGCAACAAACATAATTTTTTAATAAAAGTGAGATTGTATGTCATTTTTAACTTTAAAAAGAAACATTGTGTCCATTTTTAGTAAAAAAAAGTGACACAGTATTTTTTACTTCTAAAATTTTTTCATATGATTTTTCAAAAGGCTCCTAATTTTAAGGGTATTTTTTTAAGTTGCCCATCTCATAATTGGTTATCGAATCCTTGTGAGCCCTTTTATTAGGCTGCAATAAAGCTCAGATAATTTGATTTGAGATAGCCCAATAATGAGTCTAAAGCCCATTATCAGAAATTAATGCATGGCCCATGAGAAATTAAGCACTTTAGAGCATTTCCAAGAAAAATATATGTTATACATTATAAAGAGCAACTACAAATTTAGATAGTCAAAATTTTTTGCACTCTAACAATGCTCTTTTATTTCCAAGTACGTATTACCTGCTGGCTGCTGCGTTATCCGCTGTCTCTGCTGCCACCCAAAGCTTACCCTCTCTCGAATATTGAGTGGGTTGGCTATTTATATTGTTTTTTTCAATAAATATTTATTGATTTCTTCTCATATTTTATTCAACGTAATTTTTTATATGTTAATGGTCAATCAATATAAATATATTTTGAATAGTTTAAAAAGTAGAATATTGATATATGTGACTTATTAAATAAAATCATTGTACACGAAGAATAGAAAATGTGTTTAACTATTTAAATTTGGAGAATAAAACACGCTTCAAATTTTAAAAAGTTAAAATAGAGTTTTTTGAATTTTTTTTTTAAATATTAGCGCACCTTCAAGAGACTCTTTATTTATAAAAGTATATTATATATTATATAAATAATCTATAAATTTAGAGTCATAACTTTTTATACATTCAAACAAACTCTCTATTTCTACTCTTTATGTTTCTCAAGAAACATTTATTGATTTATCTTCATTAATATAATTTTTTTATATGTCAATTGACCAATTAATTTAAATGTGGTTAGAATAGTTTAAGAAGTATAGTAGTGAAATATGTGATTTATTAAATGCAATCATTATACATTAAGAATTAAGAATTGAATATGGTTCTCTAAATTTGAATAGTTAAACTCACTATCTATTTTAAAAATTAAGATAGAGAGTCTCTCATAATTTATTTTTAAGTATTGACTCTCTAAAGTAAATAATATTTTATATTTAGAGAATCTCTCAAATACTCTCAACTTTTAAAAATAAAGTACATTTCATATATAGAAAGTTTATTTATTTATAAAGAGCATCTTATACATGATAGAGAACATTTTGAAATTTAGAAAGTATTTTTTTACGTACTCCAACAATCTATCTATTTTGGTTATTTATTTTATTTTTTTCCAATGAACATTTAGTCTCCACTTGACGATCATTAAATGGAAAAAAATAATGTTTTGAATATCGATTTCTAAGAGGATGTGTAGTTACAAAGTTGGAAAATTTTTTGAATTCATGTACAAAATATTTTACCGCATGAATGTATGGTTAAAATGAATATGATGAAAATTGAGTTTGAAAATAATGGTTGTTAATCAGGGGCTTAATAATTTCTCCTCGTACCTTAATGACATATTTTTTAGATGTTATTGACTATTCAATTTAAATATAATTCAAATAATTCAAATTGTAGAGAAGAGAAATTTGTAATTATTAAATGCAATAATAGTACATTAAGAATAGAGAATCAAATCCACTATTTATTTTAAATAGTGAAAATAGAGAGTATCTTGAAACTCATTTTTAAGTGTTGGCTTTCTAACATGAAGAGTATTTTGTGTTTAGAAAGTTTACTTGAGATACTCTTAAACATTAGACCTCTATTTGCGCCTCATTATTCTCAAAACCTTTTTATTTTTCAAAAAAAAAAAAAAATTTTTTTTTAACTACACATTCACCCATACAATAATTTTACACGTAAAAAAAAAACTTTTTTCCTATTTATTAAACACAGTTTTAAACTATTCAAAATACACTTTTCCCAAAAAATGGGGCTCAAAGAAGTGCTAACTAAATTGAGAACAATACAAACGTGCTCGAAAGATACAATTTAAATATTATAAATTTGTTTTAAAATTTCAAAAATCAAGTCATAATTAGATTTTATTAACTAAATAGGTAACTAAATTTATTTTACCAATTAAATATATTAAAATCACAATATTATATAATTTATGGTCACTGTTACGTACGAGTCGTAAATCACAAAATTTCATAGGTTTCAACTTATTTATCAGTACCAAGTTGTGGTCTTCTAGTGATCTCTCGACGGTGGTCTTCCAAGTGTGTGTGAGAGAGAGAGAGAGAGAGATGGGGTGTTGTGGATAGGGAAATGGGATGGGCAGGGTGAGGTGAGGTGAGGTGAGTATGCAGATTAATTAATTTTGTAATATTAAATAGTTGAATTGTTATATGATTTCTAATAAAAAAAAATTTTTAAAACTGATTTTTGAACTGGAAAGTTGAAAATCACGCGTGGGTGTAATTTTCACCTAACTAAATGAATATGCTTTATGTTTAATATTTATGCTAAATAATTCAATTGAATTATAACAAATGTAATCAAATATTTGTTAACTGAATAGATATTGCAACATAAAGATTCATTAGCCAAACGACAATATTAGCATAAAAGTATATAATGAAGTTTTTATATCATTTTAATAGTGGGCACAAGAATATAACAAATGTGAATAATCCCCTAAAAATTAAACCATTTTATAAATTGCATTGTAAAAAATCTCATTCTTCAAAAAGAAAAAGATTAAATAAATGTTACTCAATTATTGCATAGAGCGGAGGGCCTATAAAAATATTCAGGCTGATTCTCGTGTGGTCATTTTTTCATCATCGTCCTTTCTCTCACCTTTACACTATTTTGAAGGGCCAGTTCTATGATTCTCATTGCCAATGGTCCCAACGATATAATGCTCACGTAGTACCATTTTCTATTGGTCTATGTATGGCCCCATAGTTGAAAATTTTAACTTCTTATTTATAGAAACGTGTATTCAAATTGCTTATGGCCGGACAGTTTTATTGTACTTGACACCTTTATTTACACTCTATGATGTGACATACAATTTTGTCATTTATTTTAACAATACTTAAAAGAATCAATGATTTCGATTATTACATACTATGAAATGAAATCCATGATGTGCGAAAGTAATGTACAAGTATCTTAATTGAGGGCTAAAAAAGGGGTGTAGTGTATTCAAACAATTCAATAAAAAAAAATTTGAATTTGGTCACTTAGTATAGATTCTCAATCAATAATATCTAATTGTCTATCTAGTATCGAGTATAATTTTGAATTCGGTTTTTTTAATTCTTAATTACTTTTTTCAATAAAATTTCCGTTAACTTGAAAACTAACCGTGTTCTTTTTTTTTCTTTGACGTAGGAACCCGCAGCCGCTACTCGTGAGTGCACACTGGGTAAACCTCGCTCCATGTGAAATAGCCCGCAAATCACACAGGAGAGATAAACTGCACTAGGCAAGCCCTGTGCGACGGGTTCGACTGAGGAAGTGTTGGCAGAGGATTCGAACTCGTGACTTTCGGTCTCCGCGCTCGCCTGCTCCACCAATTCGGCTACCCCCGAAGGGGTAAACTAACCCGTGTTCTTAACATGCAATGGGGAGGGGAATATGGTTTTTTGTTTAAAGTCAATAATTTCAAATATATATATATATATATTCTCAACATAATTACAGATATTTGTGTGTTAAATAAACAAAAGGAAATCAAACAAAAATAAAGAGAAAAATAGGAATCCTACGGGAGAGAGAGAGAGAGTAAATAAATATATAAGAATATTAAATTTTGATTTCAAAAGACAAAAAAAGAAATAATACAACGTACGAAACTAAAAATCACATGAATCAGAAAATATATTTATTATTTTGTCCATATATTTTCGGGCTATGACCGGAAAACAGAGCTGCATTATTTAAAGAGTTTGGCTACAAGTCTCGAGTCAAATCAGGAGCGTCATATTAGAAGGAGATCTGCTGTGGCAGACCCCCCCTTCAATAGGGGGACGCCAAATGGCGCCCATTGTTTGGTCCGGTATTTAATCCCGGACCAACCGGCAAAACTCTTATTTAAATCTCTATATTTTATTTGCTGTACATTTCTATTATAATATTTATGGCCCCAGATATGCAATCATCTTAAAACGTGTATTAAATATTTATTTGTTTTTGTATATTTTTGCTATTAAATATTTGTAAAATGATTCACAACCTAAAACAAGCTGAAAAAAAAAAACTATATTTATTTAATCATTACTTTCCCCCCCTGTATTTCCATTCTATAATTGGACAAGTTGAATTATTTAAACCGTTCCTACTAAAATTAAATTTTTAGCGGATTGTGATATTTTGAATTTAGAGAAATTTAATTAAATAATATGAAAAAAAAAGGTAATCCCAATAGATTTTCCTAACACGCTCCAAGAACCATAATTCACGCTTTCAGTTTTGCTCCATGCTTCGAAGAGTGATTTACTATTAAACCACTGAGTGCTTTTTCCCTTACGAAGGGTATCGATGAATTGATCTTTTATGGTTGAGGGTAATTTGGGAAATCAGACAACCATTAGTTGATGGGCGGAAGAGAAAAAATTCAGTGCTGTCATTATTTATTTGACAATCAAATGTAATTTATGCTTCAATTTGTCCACCATTTTGAACCAAAAAAATTGATTTTCCCCAAATAGTCGGTATCCAAAATGTGCTAAATTGTTACATTCGTCCGATCTCTGTTAAAATTTCAATCTCATATTTTTCGGTGCTTATAATTGATGATAACTTGATCAAATCAAAATATTTCTTAAGACTCAAAACTTTTATATACATTTTAATCTTAATTTCTCGTGACCCACAACTTAACAATTAATTTAGCATTGATAAACGTGGCTCCTCCACCCCGACACCCTGGAAAAACAGGAGGAAATGAAAAAGAATACAAACCTAAAAAGAAAAAAATTGATCACCCCTTTGCAAAATCTCAACGAATGATTTCCATTCTATCCGTCGTCAATAAAGAAAGAAATTATTATTTTGATTTTTTATTATAGAAATCATTTACATAAAGAAAAACTAAAATAGTAAAGATAAACATAAAAGGAAGGGAATGTCATCATTATAAACAATTATAAACAAAAAAAAAAATTTAAAAATATTTTGCCCACTTTCAATTAAAAAAACTTATTATAGACTGGAAATTTTTTTATAATATCAACAAGAAAATAAATAAAATGCCATAGTAAAGAAGAAGAAAAATAGATGACATGCAATGTAGAAGGAACAAAAATAATAAATAAAATTACAAAAAATATATTTTGAAGGGCCAGTTCTCCGATTCCCATTGCCTGCAACTCACTAGCCTTTTGTCCTTTCTGTTTTCCTATTTCTTTCTCCTTTCTCTTTCATGACCCTTTCTTTCAATTAAATTATTATAATCTTTTTACTGAAAATTTTATTTATACGTTTGATCGGATTTCCTTTTTTAGATACTAAAAAGTAAAAAGTCACTTTTCAAAATAAAACATTAGCTTTAAGTACATATTTAAAATTCACAAATACTTCATATTTATCTATCATTCATTTCCACGTCTTGTTATTTTAGCAATTAAGAAGGAAAACCTAACTTTGAGTTTCATTTACTTTTGGCTAAAATTTTACTTTTAAAGAAATAAGTGGTATTTGTGGGTGAAACAATGCATGTGATTAAATTTAATGTTCCATTTTGAAAGTAAAATTTAAGTAAGAGAAAATGAAACCTAAATAGAGGTACTTTTGGGGCGTTAACCATTGAATACGATTATCAACCAACTTCTATGATGGGAAGATGCAAAAACAATGAAAGTTTAAAGATCAAAATTCTTCGTTTGGAAGATATGATTCCACTCACTACAAACTTCATACGATAGGGACCGATGCTGCAACATTTCCAACACAAAAAAAAAAAAAAAAAATAAATAAATAAAAAATTACACCATCCTTGTTTTGTTTAACTAAAAAAATTGGTAAAAATTGAAGTCAAAGCCCAAGTTTGACTGCGTTTTTTTTTTCTAAATGAGTTTTTGAATAGTAAGGACTCGTTTGGTTTGTGATCCAATTTTCTATTTCGAATTCATTTTCAATTTTTCGTTTTGAGGATCTATTTTAAGATTGTTAAAAACATTATTGATTTGTCATTTTAAAAAGTTATTTCTCAGAACAGAAACTAAAATGCACGTTTAATTAAATATTTCGAAAAATTGTTTTATAACATTTTATTTCATGAAATTTGATTATTCAATAAAAATATAACAATTTTACGTTAACATTTTATAAAGTAATATATACATTTTAATTGCGATGAATCTTACAATATTTTTTTTCTCTACAGAAGTAAGATAAAAATAAATAATAAATTAAGTTCAAAATATAGAAAAAATAAATAAATTTAATGATGTGGACATAGAATATTTCTACACGTGTTTATTTAAATATTTATTTTAGAATTTTTATATAAATAATCATTAAGAGTTTAAACTATTTCTAATTTTTTTTATTTTTTAAAATTTAGATTTTATATTACGAAAATTTTTATTTGTTAGAAATTTTAAATTTTATTTAAACGCTTATTTTTCTTGTTGCGAGAATTTGAGTTTGAAAATGAGCTTGAGAAATAACGAGTTTTGAAAGAATGATTATCAAACGGGGTCAAAGTGAACAAATAATTTAATTCGCACGTACATGTTATCAATATTTTCAATTATATATTTTATTAACTTTTATGAACATATATTATATACTGGAACTTGCGTTTCACGTGGCATTGGTCCATTGGTACTATCGGATTCATCCCGCCCCCACCACTCCGCCGCGGCCCACCTCGCTTCACTATTCTGCAGTGTAGTACTTCTCTTCTTCCATACGTACTACTGTTAATGCCATAAGCAAAAATGGAGTCCTTCTCTTTCTTGTGTGTCTTATAATTCATTGAATTATTGCCCTTTCTTTTTCTATAAATACCATACACTTCTATAAGCTCTAATGCAACAAAGAGGAAGGGCCCATAATCGAAGAGCGAGGACGTTTTCAAGATCCCGCATTGCTGTTGAGGGTTTTTAATCTTACAATGGCTGCTCTTCAAGGTCTGATATATTCTGTTCCACCTTTTTACTGTTTTCATTGCATGTTTTAATGACGATCTGTATGTGCAGAAGAAGAACGTGATATTCAGAAGACTTACTGGATCGAGCATTCCGCGGACCTTTCTGTGGAGGCTATGATGCTCGACTCAAAAGCCTCTGATCTTGACAAAGAAGATAGGCCTGAGGTATATTTCTCATAAAGTAACAGACTTTTTGGTTTTCTTTATCGGATGTTTTTAGTTCTAGGTTGAATTCTTTTGCATTTTATAATATGTGCTTTCATTTATTATCAATTCTTTCTTGATTATTTTCTTTCGACATTTGCATAATGATACGATCCCGTTACTGTTCCCCTTTCAGTTTTAATTTTGTGTCTTTGGTTTTGGATTTTACATGGATTATGTTGACCTCGAAAAATGGTTCCGACGCGTGGTCAACAAAATAAATCTTCATGCATGCTCCTCCTTGCAAACGGTAGCACGCCGTTAGTCACTCGTATCCTTTTCTGGTGTGGGTGAAAGCGGTCGCGAACACTCCGACAATCAAGTTAGTATTTTAGTCAACCGAAAAGTGGTATCGGCGATTAGAGATGGCAACGGGGTGGGGCGGGTTCAGGGCGGGGGACTTAGGCGCCCAACCCCGCCCCGCCTTAGTCAGGGCGGGGCGGGTTTCCCGCCCCGTATCCCTCCCCGTTTAAAAAAAAAAAATTTTTTTTTAATAACAATTTGTTAATTTTTTTTTTTTTAATTCTTGGTGGGGCGGGGCCCCACCCCCGCCCCGAGACGGAGCGCCCCACCCCGCCCCGCCACCCTGTTCGGGGCGGGGTTTTTTGCCCTATTCGGGGCGGGGTACGGGACGGGGCGTATTACCATCCCAATCGGCGATGAAATGGTCACTGAAATGTGGTCAAGAATGTGTGTAAATATGGTGAAAGACCCCTTTAGAATTAAAAGACTAGGATGCAAAGATCAGAAAAAATGGGAACCCCCCACTTACTATTGTGTGGGGGCATTTATATTAAAGAATGAGAGAGGAGAACCGTTGGATAGGGGGACACGTGGCTTTAGATCCGGGATTGGTCATCCTTTCATAGGCGTCAAACTGTCAATCCGTAGGTTGGGGGGCATTAAATAATTTCTGATATAATAACTGATTTGACCGTTTGTAGCCTGCCCATGTCCCATCAATCTGTAGACTTGATTTTGGATAGATCTCCTAACAAAAGATCTTGATAGAGGTGTGGCTAGGCGGATTGTAAAACGTAATGAATGCGGAGTGCGGGCTTTTGCATCCACCGTGGATGGCGGATGAGTTTGGTTTTTCTATGAGGTGGGGTGTTAGGTTCACGACGGACGAGATTGGTTCTTCTACAAGGTGGGGCGTTAGTGTTTGAGTTCGAATTTATGGAATCGGTTCGTTCGACGTGGATCTAATTCATCTGTCCCGTGGTAACACCAAATAAGTTTAGACAACATTTGGCTGATGAGGTCGATGGACGAGGTGGAGGGCCTCAGAAGGCCCGTAACAGATTATATCAGAACCAGGTCTTTTTTTTTTTTTTTAATGTGATATGGTTTCACATCAAAGCATTATTTGCATAGAGATTGGTTCTTTTGAGGTTTCCTATTTCAATTTTTTTTTCTCTACTTTGGGTCTTTTTCCGTAAATATTCCGATTTTGAGTGATTGGATTACTTCTGTAATCTTTAGTTAATTGGGTCCATTTCAGTTAATTGTTACATATATGGTGTCTATTCATGATAATGATATTTTTTCTCATCAAGAATTGGTGCATGACACGTAATTCAGAAAGCGGCTATTAGAAATGTGTGTGATTTAATCAACTGTAGTAAAGTTGATAAGGAAGTAGCCTCATAGCATAAAAATGAACTATATGTTTGTGCATGGAGGGTCAGGTGCTTTCGATAGTGATTTCTGATTTGCAATTGTTTGTGCAGTCTAGTTTTTTCCAGATCACCCTCATATTGGCATCTCCAGAGCCAAATTTAGATAAAAAAAATTTTTTGCCTGCTTAAGGAATTTTTTTTCTTAAGCTTATGGTCTCTCTTCTGCTTTTAGTTAAGCTAATTAGAGCATGTTTCATTTATCTTTAATAAATTTTTGTTTCCATATTGTTGAGATAGAATAATTTTTCCTTACTTTGAACTTTGAAGTGAACAAAAGTTACTCCTAATTAAGACACTATAGTGAATTACCTACTCGCAACTATAATCCACCAGGTGATCTCTCTGCTCCCACCATGTGAAGGGAAGTCAGTTCTGGAACTGGGAGCTGGTATTGGCCGTTTCACTGGTGAATTAGCTAAAAGGGCCAGCCAACTTGTAGCCCTGGACTTCATTAAAAGTGTAATAAACAAGGTTTGTAGCCCTGTCCACTTTTGAGATTGCATCTTTTAGTTCTTATACTGAATGGAAGTTCCTGAACTCTATGATTTGCAGAACCAAAGTATCAATGGACACTATAAAAATCTCAGGTTTATGTGTGCTGATGTGACTTCACCAGATTTGAATTTTTCAGAAGAATCGGTGGACTTGATATTTTCAAATTGGCTACTGATGTATCTCTCTGACATAGAGGTTATCTTTCCCTTTCTTTTTAGTTTTAAGCGATACTTCTCCATTTTGCATATAATCAGATTGCTAAAGTCTTGGGCATAACACAAATCGACGTATGTATTATGGGTTTGAGCATTAGGCTGTTAACGAGCCTTCTTTTGGCCAACAAATTTATAAATTGCCTATAAATTCAGTCAAAATCAAATATTAATTCAATAATACATTCGTACTACCAATCATTATTATTCACACATTTCCTATTCCTCCTTATAAACCATTTATAAATTTTGTAAAAAGGAGGCTAAGGATTCATAAGGTGAACATAGTTGAAATGAGGACATTAAGATGGACACGTGGTTGTCTTAAAATGGATAGTTACACGAGAATATATTCCAACAAGTAGAATTAGTGTTGATCGAGTATAAGTTAAGGATGACATACTTGGTTGAACATGTTTTGTGTAGATCTAAAGATGTTCTCCTTCATAAGAGTGAGGCAATCTCGGTAGAACAAGAGGGACTCCAACACTAATATGACACAACGTAGTTATCGAGACTTGTGTTGTTCTATAGCCTAGATCTAACAGTGAACCAGCTAAAAAAGATTCATGTAGCCAATGATTCTAACTTTATTGGGGATTAAAGATTGGTTTTCTGTTCAGTGTTGCCTTGTTCTCCTGTTAAGTTAATGTTGGCCTCTTCTTCTGCCTGCAGGTGGAAAGTCTGGCAGAGAGAATGATCAAATGGTTAAAAGTTGGTGGCTATATATTTTTTAGGGAATCGTGTTTCCATCAATCTGGAGACCACAAGCGAAAGAATAATCCGACCCATTACCGTGAGCCCAGATTCTATACAAAGGTTTCGATCTATTCATCATTTTTTTTCAGCACAATCTTGATGCTTCTTGAGCAGACATATCTGAATGATAATGTAGTATATCTTGAATGTGTCATGTTCTGTGTATTAATTTTCACCGAGCTATGTACCTAAACCATGATAATTCTTCGACAATTTTTTTTACCTGAAATTAATTTTTTAGGAAATGCAGAATAATGAAATTCCACACGGGATTGTTAGGAAATTCTTGATGTTACTGTCACTTACTATTGGAAAGTCCACACGGGATTGTTAGGAAATTTGTTGACATACACAGTTCATATTAAAAAGTTAGCTTATATTTACCAATTTCAGCATAATTATTGCATACGTGTATTTAAAAATTGACCGGGAGTTATTGAAGGAAACAGTACCTGTCTACAATTCTTGCAGTATGCAAAATCTGTTTCTTTAGCTTAACTTTCTCCTCTTGTATTGAACTTTAGGTCTTCAAAGAACGTCAAGTCTACGATGGTTCTGGAAATTCATATGAACTAGCCCTTGTTAGTTGCAAATGCATTGGAGCTTATGTAACGAACAAAAAGAACCAGAATCAGGTAACATTTTACTGGATTCTTCTCACATTGGTTACCATCTTTGGTCATCATTGATTTGAGAAACCATATCATGCATTTTCTCTGTTTAAAAATGCAGATTTGCTGGAAATGGCAGAAAGTTAGTTCAGAGGATGACAGAGGATTCCAGAGGTTCCTGGATACTGTCCAGTATAAATGTAATGGCATTTTACGCTATGAACGCGTCTTTGGACGAGGGTTCGTGAGCACAGGAGGAATTGGTATGCCACATAAATGAACATTATTTTGCATCATTACTTTCATGTATTGTGTCGAACAAAATGTATATAGTCAACCGCAATGAGATCATACATGTACATGTATCTGTAATGGTAGGGGATGATTCTTATTCTTTGCGGATTTTTTATTTTGATCTGCATTTTGTTTTCCCAGATACTACGAGAGAATTTGTCACTAAATTGGATCTCAAACCAGGGCAGAAGGTCTTAGATGTAGGGTGTGGTATTGGAGGTGGTGACTTTTACATGGCTGAAGAGTATGGTGTTCATGTTATTGGCATTGATCTCTCCATCAATATGATTTCCTTTGCACTTGAACGTGCTATTGGTCTCAAATGTGCTGTCGAATTTGAGGTTGCTGACTGCACAAAGAAAACATATCCTGATGCCACATTTGACGTTATCTATAGTCGCGACACTATTCTTCACATACAAGTAGTTTTCAACTTCTTTCAATTAGTTTTAAATGTCTCACTTAACTGCTTCGATTTTTTGTTAAAATACTCAATCATGGTGCTTTCTTCTCTTCTCTTTTTTTTTTGTTGTTTTAAGGACAAACCTGCTTTATTTAAATCCTTCTACAAGTGGCTGAAGCCTGGAGGAAGAGTCCTTATAAGTGATTACTGTAAAAGCTCCGGATCTCCCTCAATAGACTTTGCATTGTATATTAAACAGAGGGGCTATGATCTACATGACATTGAAACTTATGGCCAGGCATGCTTTCATATAAATCAACTCCAAACACTCTCCTCCCCAATATTTTCATTGTACCTAATCTATCTTTTCTCTTTGGGCAACTGTAGATGCTTAGGGATGCTGGTTTTGATGAAGTCCTTGCTGAGGATCGAACTGATCAGGTTCTTGATGACTAATTGTTGAATCACCTTATTTAAAAGTTTAAGCTGTTAGAGAATACATGTTTATTTATTTAACTTTTAATCTTCAACACACCCCACCCCTCAAATGTATGACACATGCACAAAATTTTTTCACTAATGAGTAGTGGCGAGATTAGTACTCAATAAGCTCTAGTACTACATTAAACCATCTTGTTTAGAAGTTTAAGCTTTTAGATAAACGAATTCCAACACTAACTTCTTTCTCGTACTAGTTCCATCTATGCATCGTGTTTTCTCGTATTTCAGTTCATAAAAGTTCTTGAGAAGGAATTAGATACCTTGGAGAAGGATAAGGCAGCATTTATCCAGGATTTCTCTGAAGTTAGTGCTTCATAATTGTCTATTATGCAATAGTTATTTCTAATACTGTTGCAATTTTCTCGAACTTATGGTTTTCTTGTAATTTGTTATTTACAGGAGGACTATAATGAAATAGTTGGAGGTTGGAAGTCTAAGCTGATTAGAAGTTCCTCTGGTGAGCAGAGGTGGGGTTTGTTCATTGCTTATAAAAAATGATATATTTTCGGAACCTTTATTGTCTTCATTGTGCTTTTATGTAATTGAATTATTGAACTTTGTGTACAATTAAGTTGGAGTTGGACCATTTGGGTGTGTAATAAAAGTTAATATTATCTGTGTGCAACATGTGATTGTTGAAAGGGAAAATACTATTTGTACATACCATTTTACATATTGGGTGCTATAATAAACAAACGGCGTCCTTCAATAATTATTAACTACTCACATTTCATTCTCATATGCATAGACTCATTATAAATTGACACAACCAACTTGGAATTGACATTCCTTTCTTCTGAGTGGCATTTACTGAAAGTCGAATCAAAGTCTCCAAACTTTGATCTCATAAAACTCAAGAAAAAATTATAATACTTAAGCGACTTTGATCAACTCATTATTAATAGGCTATATCGATTATAACGAACAAAACATTTCAACTGGTTCTCATTCTTTAATGCTATTCAGTACTGCGACGTACAATCGGTATGGAATTATTTGGATTACGCAACGTTTATATATCCTAAAATGGGCGGTTAATGAGATTTCTATTCGTTTTTCGTAGATGAATATTCAAATAAGGAGTTGGTAGGAATGCGAAGATGCACGTGCCACACCTCAAGAAATGTGGAGAGTTTGTGTACATTTGCGCGTGTGAGGGACCAAATAACGACACGACGCGATGAACCCACAAACATTTGTCCCCTAAACGACCGACCCAACGAATGTATTATAGTACAAATATCTCCAAACGTGCACTCATCTAATAATGTCCCTGTCTACCTTCTCCTTTTTCGGGCTTTTTGCACATTTATTTGGCTCGGTTTGTAAAAAAGATTATTTGCAAGTAAATAAATAGATTTTTTGTTGATAAAAATTATTAAAAAAATTGAGTTAATAGTTCTTTCCTGATGATTCATGCATGTAATTAGTACACATGGCATTAGCTACGTGTATATAGGTAGGGAATCAAATAAATGGCGGCCCTCAGCTTTAGCCCAGGGCAGCCCAAGCCCAGTTATCAGTGCAGAATAAACTGTCACATACGAGAGTGGGAGGGAGCAAGTTGCATCATCGAAAGTCCACTTCGATATATCCCGCGCAAGAAATGATGCCACTATCTTCTAGTCCAATTATGTCACCCTCCTCATGATCGAAGATATTTTGCATTTTTGTACATGTGATTAGTAATTTTTTTATAAGTTACTATTGTTTTTATTAATTTTATTTTGCATTGATACTATCTGTGCCAAACTATTCGATTTTGTATTATTTATTTATTTACTTTCAAATTGTCTCTAACAATGTATGAAATGTTATCAATGAATTTCAATTCTGAAACCACAAACGATTACAATCCATTTAACTTCTCAAATTACTAAAATATAACCGTGTGTAAGTTAAGTATGCAGCGAGGATTGTACGGAGTAGTGCTAGAGTCAAGAATTCCCTCAAAAATTGTTAAGGAGAGCTTTATTTTCCCTTAAAACCATCTACTAGATACTCTACATGTCCAAATGCTAGAATATACGAGTTTCGAATAATAATAAAAAGCGATAAAAGGATTGCCATTCATTCTATCTAGTTTTATCCAATCCAACGTAACCCATTTATCAATACTTTTATCTAGATAAGGTGCAGAATGGATTGGCATCTAGCTAGTTTTTCATATATACAATCTTGGAGCAAAGGAAAGTATTTGCAGAATAAATTACTGACAAACGCATGCTCATTGAATGGTGACCATATTTTCAATCTGTTGGATTCGAGTGGGATTCTTGAATAGCGATGTGATGCATGCATGCCTGAGCCGCACCAAAATAGTCTCCCAAATAATCGAGTGGAATTCTTGAATAGCTAATATCATATTTCTTTTCTGAAAATTCACTACAAAGTACGAACACGATTTTACAATGTTACTAGATAGAGAAGACAAATTAACTGAAAGGGGCCGTTGAATTCCGTTTCTTCTCTTTGTTTGGTGATTCCAACTTCAAATATTTGATGTTCTAAGCTTCTACTCCCCTTTTCATAGTCCCAACAAAATATAGTAGACGAGCGTTATCGGCAATGCAATTAACATTCCAAATATAACCCTGTTATTCAACTCAACGTGTCAAACGTGGAACACAAAAAACGAGAGTTATTAAGCTTGTGCTTAAAAATAACTTTACCCTGTACTAAGAATGTCTGGGTGCACATTGTACTCCTTGGCAAATACAAAGGGGACAATTCCTTGTGGTAGAGCTGCCTGTTTATTTGTTTGGCACATCAAAGAACAATAGACATGTTATTTTTCCTTTTCCTATGTCTGGAAAACATGTTTAGAATGAATTTTTCGAAAAGTATGAATAAAAATTGAATCACGAAGAACAAAATTTATACCTGAACAATGGCTATGCGGAGGAGAACGCCACGGAGGCCAACGGCAATGGAAGCAGCAGCCATAACAGCTGGACCAGTAAGGAATCTAACGGCCATGGAAAAAGCTGCTACGGAATTTCCACATGCGATGATCCTCGGTTGCAATGCCATGAAAAGACCTGTCATGTCAATTTTCATCATCACTAATCAATTTCAATAATGAAATCATCCACCCAACACTATTACACACATCCCTTTTTGTCTGTCAGTCACCACCACACCAGACATTTTTATACATCTTTCATTATCACCCCCACTTTTAGCCTACTTCTTGTTTTATTTTATTTTCTTAAAATTTTATTTATCACGAAAAAATAATTAATAAATGAATGGTACTTACGAATAATATAAATGTAGAATTTTGGGAGAAAAATAAAATCCAAACGGAGGCTTAGGTTCCCCTTCATCGTCTCAAGAACAAATTGATCTTCAAAATTTTATTGTTTTAAGTTCTAGAAGAACAATTTTTTCTTCAAACTTTCTACAGTAGTTGGCAGTGCTTAAATTAAAATTTAAGTGATTATAAATTATGAGTCATATGTGACGTGTGGAAAATAATTGCATGGATAGTAAATGTGAGTTTTATTAACCCCGTGTTTGGTTTAATAATAATTAGTAGATATTGATAAAAGTTGATGGAATGTGTGATTCAAAAGTTGTAGATTTCGCGAAATATGTAGTTAAATGATTTATGACTTAAGTTTTAATCAAGTTTATAGCTGAAACAAACGGTGGCTAAACATATTAATAAAAAATATGTTTGAACAACTTAAATTACAATTTAAATTTTGTCAAACATGGACTTAATCTTTAAGGCGCTGAAATTTCTAAAGGAAGAAATTTGAAAGGTTTTGGTTGTTAGAGGGATTGATTATGCAATTGCAATAAGAAGAGGATCAATTATGCAATTATCTCATTTTTTTACATGTGTGCATGCATATATCTGTACACGTAAGGACCATTGACAGAAGGAAAGATGAATAAAGAAACAAACATGTTATGATGACCATACTGTTGGTTTCCTTTGCTTTTAGCATGCTTTCTTATTTGACACCAATTTAATAATCTAAAGTTAGATTTAATGATTATATTAAACAGAGAATGTTTTTAATGGAGTACTCACCAAGACTAAACATGGCCATGCCAAGTCCTGCATCAGACAGTATCGAAATGGACTTTGCTATTATAGCAGGCA
The DNA here is from genome assembly GCA_903798385.1 of Fraxinus cuspidata. Taxonomy (NCBI): domain Eukaryota; kingdom Viridiplantae; phylum Streptophyta; class Magnoliopsida; order Lamiales; family Oleaceae; genus Fraxinus; species Fraxinus cuspidata. The sequence goes on along the minus strand of CAIGRP010128786.1, from coordinate 124 downwards.
TTTCAACATGCCACCTGCAAACAAAAAATAAGAACAGCCCACAAGACCATTAGCCAATAAAATCTTCGGTGTTTGCTTGAAACTCGTCTAAAAACTTAAATTGTTAAAAAAGAAAAAAAAAAAA
>CAIGRP010128778.1:671-39881 GCA_903798385.1 Fraxinus cuspidata | reverse complement strand
TATGCACGACAAATAACAAGTCCCTAAACTAAGCTACTTTACTACTTGTTGGAGATGTTATTAGCATATGATGTTATTTGATTTAGCTCATGATTTATTTCAAATACTCCACTGCCCCTACCATAATCAATCTCCATTTGATTTTTTTTTTTTTTAAGAATGTCAATCCCATTGTCAAGAATAATAACAGTAATTCATCCTTTGGCGTCATTCATATATATAAGGATCAAACAACACTCTTACAATAAGAGAATACGTTCAATTTATCACCAAATCGATTAATCATTATGTCTTCGAGCTTTGATTAAAACTTCCATAATTCATTCCCAAACTGCCTCAACTTCCATAATCCATTCCCAACACAACATTCTTCTAAATAGATGACAACATTATAGTACATTTTAAAAATTGGAAAATAGCATAATTTTCCAGAAAAAAATCTGCTCAAACCAGTATAAAGATCAATTGATAAAACGTGAAGAAATAGCATAAAAATAGATTTAGTTATTTCTCAAATTTATTGCATAGCTTATGCATTCAAAAAGTTGTAAAACGTGAAGAAATAGCACAAAAACATTTCACACCAAGATAAAATCATGCTGAAACCTAATTTTAATTGCAATTTCCAATGTCCATACATCAGAGAACAAGTCAAAATCAAAGAAATTGAGAATTATACCAAATCTGGAAGCTCTGTTGACGAGGAAAACCGCCTTTGATGTACTATAATGGTGGCGACTGGCGAGGGAGACCGAAGACGGAGGTCGCCATGGGAGGGAGCTGTCGCGACTCGTTAATTGGGGGTGAAAATTGAAAATTTTAATTAGGTTTGTTTTTATTATTTACGTTTTGGGCCAAATAGCACTGGGCTTTTCAATTTTTTTTTTTGGACGGGCTGGACATAAACCTAATGGGCTGAACACTTAAAAAAAAAAGGAGAAGGAAACTGGATCTGGGCCTGGGCGAGCACGAGCTGTAGCACGGGCCAGCCCGTGCCTAGATCCGCCCCTGGTTACTTGGAATCCGATCAAATCTATCGATAGTACCGCAAAATGGTTAACATTAGCATTCACTTTGAACATTCATCATTAAAATTGGTCAGGTCAACTGGTCCCCATGCCTCATTTCCCACTCACTTTCATGATATAGACATATATTTCGTAATAAAAACATCCAGGATACATATCCTTTTAAAAACATTCCTTCTCCTATCGACATTTAACGAAAAAAAAAATTTAGTCTGAATACTTTATATATGCTTATGAATGCTTTGTCAAGTATTAATATATCATGAGAAGTATTTATGACATAAAAAGTAATGATCAAATATCATGGTCACGTAAAGACAATATAAGTAACACAGTTATACATTTACCATATGACGTACGCATGGTGGGGTGGGAGGTGGGGGTGGGGGGATTTACTTACCTACCATCCTTGGCAATTTACTTCAAGAATGATAAGTGGATATGGCCCTTGACGCTTACAAAATCAGCATTCCAAAAGATCCTAGTTCATTACGATAAACTAATAAAAGAAAACTGCAACAAACTCATCATTCCTTATCATTATTATATTAAGCCAATTAAATAGAATCCATTATAACGCCATACAGAAATACTTGGGTATGAAGTGATGAAAGTGGCCATGATTCTATCTAAATGTACTGGCAAATGACATGAAATATATAATTGAATTCACAAATGATAGAAATAAAATAAGAATTGGGGAGAATGTATAGTTCATTTGCAAGGAGGTGTATAAGTAGAAAGAATCAATACTTCTAATTTAGTGATGAGCATAAAATATGTTAACTAAGTAATTAGGTACCTAATCTTGCTCTATTAACTTATTTAGCCATAAATATGATTGAATGTGTTACTAACTTTCCATTATAAAACCCCTAGTTATTATTCTTAATTAACTTACATAAAAATGTGCTTAACAAAATAAATCTTCCAATTCGACTTTAATCAATCTATAAACCAGGCTAACCATAAGTACAATAGACATTATATAATTATTCGAGCTTAGTAAAATTATATACCTATCATAATTAAATTAATAAACAAGGTACTTGTCGAGGGTGTCCAAGTTAAATTGAATTGTAAATTTAATGAAATTATAATTATGTTAAGTTTAGAACTAGTACGCACGTCGGTCGTCTAGTCGTCCAAGATACATTCTAGTGCAACAATATAGTTAGTCAAGACGAAGATAATTATGATATTAAATAGTAAAACATTAATGCAACTGTGTAAGATGGACATGATAATCAAAAGATTAAGAACGTTACGTTACAATATATCTTGTTAACTACGCCATTTTAATTGCAATGAAGGCAATTGTTCATTTCGGTATTTACATCCTCAATTTTTTCCGTAATAATCATATCTTTAACCTTGAGTAATTAATATATCTTTTCTTTAATAACGATTTCAATTCAAATATTATGTTGGGTGAGAAAATAATTTAGTCGAACATTTATATTTGTTGTTTCTCTTGTTTATTTTAAAACACGACAAATACGTCTTTTTATTATCTCCAAATGAATTATTTAGGCCATCAACGATAAAATGTGTTAATTAATAAAAGTTGAGAATAAAAAGGCGTCAAAAAATTTTGGGGATGCAACTGCAAGAATGAACAAAAATAATAATCTTCATTACAATTAAAATGTTGTGTTCTTAACAAAAATGCAAAAAATGTTGATCTCTACATGCAAATCGAATATTTAACCAATTAAATTTTTATTTAGACGACTTATCGTTACTTACGATAAAGTCCCAAATTTTCATTGCTACGTGGTTTCATTTAGTCACACTCATTCTTAAACCTTAATTTCACATAACGAAAATTATGCAGTCTCCATTAAATCATCCCATGATTATCAAAGAAACTAGTCTCTTTTTAAATTTCGAACAACAATTCAAGTTGAAAAGAAAAATTTAACTTTGTAAAGATTTAGACAATTTTACATCATCAAAATCAAGTATACAATAATAAACATATTTTCCTCTTAAGGGTGTGTTTGAGCCACGTTATTTTGGAAGAATGTATTTTGGAATAGTAGATTGCTGGAGAATATGTGGTTGAAAAAGAAGGAAAAATTATTGATATGATGAAAAATATTATTTTATTGAAAGGAGAGAGAGAGAGAGAGAGAGAGAGAGAGAGAGAGAGAGAGAGAGAGAGAGAGAGAGAGAGAGAGAGAGGGTGTGTGTGTGTGGGTGTGTGTGTGTTGAGAGAGAGAGAGAGAGAGAGAGAGAGAGAGAGAGAGAGTGAGTGTGTGTGTGTGTGTGTGTGTGTGTGTGTGTGTGTGTGTGTGTGTGTGTGAGTTGACAATTTTTTGAGTGGTGGGGAGAGAGAGAGAGAGTTGACAATTTTTTGAGTGGTGGGGTGCTGATTTTCGATGAAAGATTGATCTTTTTCCTGTATTACGCTGTATAAATGCACATACATAAACACGCGCACTCTTCCTAGAGACCTCCCTGTAATTCACTAATTGTGCGTGTGCACGTCTCCCTCTCGAGAAACATATATAAAAATAAAATATGTAGTCACAACAAATCAAAGGATGGCCAGCTGAGATTTCGCAACTGCAAAATCCCATTTTGAAATTATTGTTTTACAATTTTCTTAGAAGAAATAGAGAAAAAGAGTAAAGGTCTTTCTATCTCTCTCTCTCTCTCTCTCAATCTTACACAAACGCAACTTCTCATATTTATGCTTATATGTATGTATTTTTGTGTGTATGTATCTTCTATTCAGATTTTGGGTTGAACTGACTCATCCTTGAAATTTTGCAGTGAAAAGGAAATTTGCAGTCTTTTCTTAGTAGATGAAAGGGAACAGTCTCGTTTTGCCCTGTTGATCAAACTAAAAACGGTAATTCAGGTGTTTTTTTTAGTATTATGAATTTTGTTCGATCAGATTGAAATTAAATAATATAAGGAAATTTTTATTTTTATTTTGGTATAATTTAAGATTTTCTTTTGGATATATGTAAGATTATTTTGAATTAAAGGGTTAGATTAGATCTAGACCGAAATAGTGTGGACTGGATTTTGGAGTTTAAGTGATAAAAGTGTTAAAAATGTAAAAATTTCAGTTGTTAAAGTTTGTTGGGAATTTTGAAAAATTATGATTTTATTCTGTCCTCTTCTTTATCCCTGAATCGAGAGAAGATTCCACAGCTTAAGTCTGAAATTAATTAAAGGGGAACCTACTCTTGCTAGTCGAAAGAGAAGCCATGGCCGGTTTGGCTGGGCTTTTGAAAGACCAAAAACTGCTTCCAAGTCTGAGAAACTGCTTTTGAGCTTCCTGGCTAGAAGAACTTTTTGAATATGTTTTCAATTGTAAAGAACCTTAATTAGATAACATTCTGTATTTGATGCTTTAAGTCGGAACTGGAGTTTTTCGATTGGCTTTTTCTTCGAGTCTTCAATTCATTTTAGGTGCAATTGATTCTATATATTTTTTCATATATTTCTTTGTACCTAGCGATGCTGATTTTGTTCTGTAAACTAGAATTAGTGTAGTACATATTGTCGCCAATAGGTGAGATACTTAAGTGCAATCTGCAATGCTTTCTTTCGTTTTTTTATTGAGCTTATATATGGCTATTTATGGGGATGGGGTTGTTTGCAAGCTCTAACTGGCTTTCATTCATGTAAGCAGACTATATAATATACCTGGCTAGTGGATGTCTGCTGCACAGCTTTTGAGAATTCTTCAAACTTTTTCGAGCGATGTGACCGGTAAAGCTTTGACCTTCTGCACAAGCTTGAAAATTTAACCCTCGACTATTTTCTTTTTTTTTTTCTGGCGATGAATGGTTATTTCTATTTGTATTTGTCAATCTTGAAGTCTGTCGTAGATTAGAAAAAGCATCCATATTTGCATTAGGGAACTACATTTTAGGGAAGTTGAGGTTCGCGTAGTTAAATTACTGTCAATGAGAAGTGAATCTGACTTTTACCATTCAACTCTTGTCTGTGATAATTATTCTAAACCATTTAAATACAAAGACAGTGTGTTTGACACAGGTGAACCAAAGGTGATCATGAAGGAAAATCGGAATGGGACATTATGCCATTATAATAGTTTCGGGAAGGAGGCAGATACAGTGGTCTTCACAACTAGAGAAAATTTTCAGTTCTCCAATGATGATCGTGAGGGTACTACAGATCCCTTGGCTTCTGATACGAAGGATCAAGAAAATTTGCCCAATAGTCCAGTGCTTGAATGTTCTTCGAAAGCTATGGATTTTATCCATATAAATGAAATTAAATCCAAAGGTTCTGATGTATCATCTGTTGCTGCTTCAGATCTGTCTGAGACAGACAGAAACGTGTACACTGATAAAAATATTATGGAATGTGAGTTGTCTGAGTTGGTAATAAGCTGTAAAGAGGTAAATTATCACATTGTCAAGGACATATGTATTGATGACGGGATTCTAAAAGAGGAGACAATGGCAGGAGGTGGATTAACAGGTTCGGGTTTGGAATATACCAAAGACGTTGCTGTAAATGAGTGTGGCATGAAAGAAGGAGAAGATGGCAAATCACTAGTTCCACTAGAACCAAACTTTGCCTCGAAAATTTCTTTTGACAAGGATACTACTGGGGAATGTGATCCAAAAGACTCCATCCAGGCAGGTCTAACGACGGTTGTTGCAACTGACAAGGTTGAATGTTATCTTTCAGAAGGGTCTTTTGTAAATAACATGCTTCCCATGCAAGAATTTGGTACTCGAAGTTTCCTTAGATCTTTTCTCAACTCTTTAAACAGTGAGGAAAAGGAAGTTGCACAACCACTTGATCAGGTTTGTGTTTCAAAATTTCATTGATTCCATCTTATAATTTAATTTATCTTCTTTAAACAATTAAAAATGATGGTCGAGACGTTGCTGTTAAAAATTCTTTCTATTCCATGAAGTTAATTCTATCTGTAATCGGTTTCTCAGCAGATTCCTTCTGGAGAAGCGAATAAAATGGTCCAATCTAGCAACTTATCGTACAACAGTAAAATGGAGTCAGAAAGCATTACTTTCAACTTCCACTCACCTAAACCTGCAGCAGCTTGCGGCTTGAATGAGAGTGTTGAAACCGTCAATGAACAATCTATCGAGTCCGAGGATAATCATTCTGACATTAGGCCGGTTCAGTGCGCTAGATCCAATGAGAGCATTGGAAATATTCGTGAACAACATGTGAAGGATGATAACTATGATAATTCTTCTTCCACTTGCAGCAGGGGCAACATGGGCATCGAAAATGTTAAACAATCCCCCGACCACAACGATAGATCAGATAATCAGTCTCTTGGCCAAGTCTTGTTTGCTGGCGGCAAGGACCAAAATACCAGAAATGCTCACGATCAAGCCCTTGAGACGATAAATACTTCTAAGCACGGGGATGGGAATCTGAAAGCTCAATGGGGTGATGGAGAGTCGAGCTTCTCTGCAGGAGATCACGTCACTTACTCAGGGCCAATACCTTTCTCCGGGAGCCTTTCTGATAGCAGTGCTGCTACCAGCACCCGATCTTTTGCCTTCCCAGTGTATACTTTTTTTTTTCCTCTATATACTAATTTGGTTTTTCCCATGTTAAGGATGTTTAATGATTCGCTAATGACATAGTTCTTTCGTCTCCAGATTACAATCCGAATGGAACAGCAGTCCCGTAAGAATGGCAAAAGCAGATAGACGACATTTTCGTAAACACAAGGATTGGAGATCAGGCCTTCTTTGCTGTAGATTCTAAATGCTTCAATTTCATTTGTAGATTCTTAGTATAGATATACATGACAACAATTCAATATTTTTCCTAGGTTCTGTTTATCTTATGACGTAGCTGGAATTTACTTGACATGCACACTGAAAATTAAAATAATTTCAGTTCTCATCAAGGATTTCTTTTTTTTTTTTTTAGATAGAAATTGTGACAGAAAATTATACTCTTTGTAAATTTCGTCAACTCCTTTTCTAATCTTGGAACACGAACAATCACGATCTGCAATCCAAAACTGTCCAATTGTCCAACCTCCAGTGGAGAACAAAAATGAGAAAATTAAAGTTTCTCTTTTCTTTAGTAAGAATATGAATTGTGTTATATTCAATTTTTTTGAAACCTTAATTGCTTACTAATATAAGTCTATGCGAGCTTGCCTCGCCTTTTAAAATTAAACCCGATCAAATATTTAATTAATCTAATTAATTAAATTTGGTTCATGAATTTATTAATTTAATTAATTCTTCTAGTTTTCATTTTATGTGTGACCCATTAAGTTCTCAATTATGAAACCTAATAACGTGAATTATTATTTTGATCTAATCAAAATCGATAAATTAAAATACGCATTTTTAATTTACCATCAATTAACATCAGTTGTCCTAGATTGACATCTAGCAATGTGTCAGAACAATACACGTGATATAAAATTTCACTTTGTATGACAAAATTAAATTTGTTCGTTTACCGTTAAATTATAATTATTTCGTCAATATGACCTCATCATTTACTAGATATGGATATGTGTCAATCTCAATTATCGATCATGTCTTTCATCACACTATTAAGTCAATGTAAGATGAAAACACTTTTTCGACTTATGGGTACACCTTGGCCATTGATTTCATTATCAACTTAACTGAATGAAATGTAGATCATAATCCCTTACTATTTAAGAGTGGTGAATCCTCTATTGATTATTTTCAACCTTCATACGATTTTTGACATGCTCGAACGATGTCGTATTAACGACTCTGGCATAGCAACATCCAATATCACAAAAGTATGAATGTCCTTATATAAGGCTATAATAACCTCAAATCAAAAGACCAATTTCACTAACGAACGTTGGAGATTAATCACTAACACTCAAATAATTATCCATGTGGAATCTCCCAAACCGGTCTCTAATGTTTTGTTTTACAACAAAATATCAATGTATTTATTTCATTGTCACCACACTTTAACTTGTGAGATTAGCTACTTCACACGTAAGAAATGTCACACGTATATTCGTAATAACGTTATCAGTACCTCGTTATTACTTACGACCTCAGATTATTTAAGATTCGGTCATATGTAATTTGTATCTCATAGTCACAACTCCTTGTAATCAACAAAAAATTAAATCTACGAATTTTATTATTTAATTTAATTGAATATTAATTAAATAATAGGTCTACAATAAAATTACATCAATTATATATTAATAGTGTTTATGTTCAAAGTTGATTAAATCTAGAGTATAACACTTACAGTAGCTTCATGAAGTCGTGGTTTGAGGTGTGATTTGAGCTCGTGCAAGGTTTAGATATCGTCTGTGTAGAAGTTTTTCTTTTGATTTAAATACCACATTTATTCATCTGTTTTATTATTTTCTGATTTTTTTTGGGGGGGATTATTGAGTTTTGGAGTTTCATTTTAAATGATCCGTCTTGTTGAGATGAGTAACTTAAATGATTATGTTGATTATTATGTTTGTATTCTAACGGCATGAGATTTTACGTGATGTGTTCACACAATAAGGTGGTTAGTTTGATAACACCAATTCATCTATTTTCACATGGTGGTTCAATTGCTTGCTGAATGGATTGGGAGATTTTATACTTCGATAGGATTGGAAGTTCAATAGAAGTGAATTCCGTTTTCTGAATTACATAAAACTATAATAAAAAATGAATGGATTCATTAAAAAAAAAAAAAATAGAATCCCCACCCCACCCCACCCCACCCCACACCCAACCCCAAAAAACTAATAAAATAAAAAATTAAAGGGCACAATGGTGCAAGTCTTTATTCCGCCTATGTTTGGTAGGAATTAAAATAATTTTTTTAGTGAATTTTGATATAAATTGATGAAATATATAGTTAAAAAGTTGGTCCACAAAATATGCGACTAAAATTAATTATTAACTTATATTTAAATTAAAATCTAAATTTTAGTCAGTGCCAATTGAAGTCTTAATCATAATATTAGAATTTGGATGTGACCTGAATTCCTTATTTAAAGTATTGAAAAATTCTAATTAAAGTGTATGTCAAGGAGAATTCAAGTTTGGAATACTATTAGAGTCTTATGTCAAATTGAAATTCTATTTTGAAAACTTATTAAGAGTTGAAAATTCGTTGTTGGGCTTGAAAAAGAATTTGGAATTGAGAAAACAATTTTAAAAAGAAAAATTCAGAACGCCCAGCGCCCGGATGTGGCGCTGTAGTGCTCACCTCTCCTGTTTCCGATTTTTTGCATTTTTCTCTCATATTTCGTTTTGGACTCGATTTTTTGATATATTACTTTATCAACGACTCTACTAAGAGAGTTTGGACATCCCCTATATATTTCCTATAAATATTAGGCTCTTCTATACAATTATATAAGTGTGAGAAAATAGATTACTAGAATTATAAGATCCATTGTAATTTTCTCTCTTCTCCATTATTATCTAGTCAATAAAATCTATTAATTCCTCTACCATATCTCTTGTCTTTATTATTTTTTTACTCGATCTAATACTTCATTATTTGTCATATACCTTCAACATCTCAATTCGATTATTGACTTTATAACAAGTGGTATCAAAACTATTACGGTATCACGTTTGTTTCACAACACATAAGCCAACAGATTTCTATGCTAATGAATCATGATTAAGTAATGATAAAGAAGTAGAATTAGACGTGACAACAAATGGTAGCCCCCAATATCCCTCTGTATATATGCTAAAGGAACTTTTTTATAATTTTGCTACCTCCCCTCCAATATTTAGGTCATACATTGACATGTACTAGCAAAAATGTTTACCATATCCACTTAAATCTAAAGTAAATATTCGTTACTAGGGCAATAAATTGAGAACCGTTATTTATTTATCCGTTTCATTTTTCACTTTATTGTCATATTGTTTCCTCGTCAAAAAATAATCAAACGTGTTACGCCTCTGCTTACGATGCAGGCCACGTGGCAGCCAACTAAGCAAAATGTCACACAAGGTTAACACTCCACTTTGCATCGCCTCTTCCACATGCCTCTTTCGAGACAATTAGAACACACATTTAGACGCTTTGCCTGGAATATTATTGCTATCCAAGACGATGCATCACATTTTCACTGCAATCTATATCCAAGGCGATGCAGGCTACATGCCCTTTTCAGCCTATAATCAAGCTATGAAAATCATATGCCTATGAAGACTACAGTAACATAATATTTAGCAGAATTATCTCGTTGGTGAAAAAATATTGTTAGGTTAGTAATCTTTAAAATTATTAATTGGAAAAACTTAAGTAAAGTGCAATTTAGAAATCATAAGTAAGTTTTAAGAACCATAATTTTAGTCCTAGAAATATTGTAAGGATGACTCATACGGAGAAAAGTGATTTTCAATTATAAAAAGTGCAACATTTAGGGACTAAATTGCAAAATAGTGAGAAATATATATTTCTAGACGATATGTGACGAGTTAGGATTATTTAGTGATTTAAAACATAACTAGATTCTTATGATTTTGATTCAAGAGTCTTTTAATAAATTCGAGATTTTGAAGGACTAAATGAATATAACTTTCAAGGTCATAATGTATTCTGTACTAAATGTGTATTTATTGGAGGATCAAGAATTATCCTATCAATATTGGACTCATTTTGAAACTCATAATAAATGACACATTATGGACTTAAGAAAAAGTCAATTAGGATAAAACCAAATTCAAGTTATAACTTATTAAAATAACTACTTGATGGGTAATATTAGTGTTTAAATTAAACCATATTACCGTAACAATATTGAGTTTGTTTGATGGCTCGTAATTAATCATGTATATTAAATTCGAGAACAAATTAATTTGGAGAAGATCAAACTAAGTTAGAATCGACGAAACAATTGTAGTTAAAGTAATTTTTAAATCTCTCTCTTAAAATTAGCAATTTAATTGGACTTCTACATGAATTGATTGTTATTTTGAGGCCCTAGGCCATTGCCTAGTTGGTTTTGGCCTAGGGTCGACCCTGCTTCTACCTATATATGCTTGCCCTTTCTCATTCATTGGTGAGTAATCTACAATCTGACACCAATATACTTCTATTTATTGTCTTTTCTATGCTCTATATTCTTCACTGTCAAACTTGAACATAGGAGTGCATATGACCATTGCACCCCATCGAAACTACGATTCATGCAATCTAAAATTGTTTTCAATTATGCATATGACATACATGTGGATAGAAGAGGAGTTGAGATTTGTTGATGATTGAATCTCGTCGAATTTACTTTAAAGACATATAAGCTAGCATGTTGATTTCTAATCGAGCTTTTTTAGGCAAATATAGCAACTTCCAAATTGAAACGCAAAAATATTTCACGTAGATGGAAAAAGACTTCAAAAAATTTTTGATCCGGTTTGACAACTATTATTTCAAAACTATTTAATTCACATACTCATTTTCAAATATACATTTACGCAATAAAATATTTTATACGTAAATCAACTTTTTTTTTACTTTTTAATCATGTATACTCTAAAAAAATCACTGTTCAAAATTTTATTTTCTCAAAATAATGACCATCATATAGGGCTTCATTTGTTACTATTGTTGTTGTTCTTCCAAATAAAAAAAAATTAATTAAATTTTAAAAAATTGCATTTCATAAAATTAAATTTTATAGAAAATGGATGAACTTTGCTAGGCATGAGTTGTACCCGAGTATCAGACGCTGATGCCCCATGAGAATGGACCTCGGGGACCATGTGGTGCCCCCCTATTGGCTGGTGGACATGGCCCCTGTCCATTCAGCTTTTTCCATCAGAAATATTATTCAAAAAGAAATAATTGTCAGTAAGACTCGGAATAATATTTGTCAATGGACACGTACATAGTACAGTAGTGCCAAAATTTCAAGATAGTCAGTTACATGACGAAATCTTGCACTTTCTACTTCTCAATTTCCACAAAAAACAATGTAAGCCCTGTTTGAGTTACGATAAAATTTTCATTTTTATTTTTCTATTTATTTTCAATCACATATTTTTCAATAAAATAATATTTTTCATTACATCATTAACATTTTCTTCTTTTTCAACCACACATTTTCAATCAATCTACTATTTCAGAATACATTCTTCCAAAATAATGTGGCTCAAACAGAAATTGAAAACTTGACAAGATTTGATTTGAATGATTGTCGTAATTTGGTGTTGCATATAATTATTTCCTATATTTTTTGTAATACTTTTTATTGTTTTTACTTGTTAGCAGAGAGTGTCAAGTAAAATTTAACAATAAAAACTGGTTGAATTCCTCTACTATTTTTCTTCTTCTACCCTATTAATTATTTATAAAGGTAAATAAAAAAATATAAATTTTTTTTAACTCAATATTTTGGATGATCAGGTCTTAGATTACACTCTTGCCACAACTCACTTCATAAAAATTTCTCATTTTAAAAATTAAAAAAAATTGGATTAATGATTTCCAATGAACAAATACGTTAAATACATAAACAATCATGCTACATGTACATTTTTTTTGACACGAAATTGACATTCAATGAAGTCTTCCATCAACTCCATAATTAGATTTCATCTACAGAAGAGAGTGTCCTCATTAATGTTAACAAAGAATGTGCATCTAGCGGTATTCATATATATAAATGTCTACATCGAATTTTTGAATGAAATTTATTATTTGATATAAATATCTGAGTCAAATAAGAGGATAACTAATTTGACTTGGAAATAATTGTTATATTAATTTATTATAGGTGGATGTGGGAGTCCACATGAAGCCACTTTCGAAATTTCGTATACGAAATGTAGCATTTATTATTTTGAAGACTCCAAAAATACAAGCAACTTAACAGTTAATAGTTAGTATTAAATATTAATTATTACACCAATAGTTAATCATATGTTTTGAAAAATAATTAATATTTAAATTATAATAAATGTTTGACAACAAGCTGGAATAGCTCAGTTGGTTAGAGCGTGTGGCTGTTAACCACAAGGTCGGAGGTTCAAGCCCTCCTTCTAGCGTGTATATTAATTTTCTGAGCCTTTTTCATTTACAGTCACCATAGTATTTTATTTTCTTTTATTAAATCTTTTTTTTTTTTCAAAAGTCATTGTTTGGATTATACACTAAATCATCCACAAAAGTCACAAACTAACTTATTTATAACTAAACTATTAAAAACACTACCTCGATACACCATGATGAAGAAATTATGCTCCACAAGCAACAATTCCACTCCAAAACTATACCAAAATATAATATTAACAAGAAGGCATCAAAGCTTGAGTTTAAACATTACGCCCAGTATCTCTAACTAGATGAATCGTGCAATACGCCAATACCATTACAATTCAATTCATCGTTAAATCTACTGAAAATTTAGACAAAATAATTATTTATTTATATTTCATTTAATGAAATTATAATGAAGAGGCTATGTAGCCCTACTTGGATTACAACCACAGTTTAAATGACGTTAGATGATATGTTAAATAAAATGTGAATTTAAATAAGTAATTAATCTCATTTTTTATTTAACATATCATATAACGCCACCTACACTGGAATTGTAATTTCAGTGAGGATAAATAATATTGCTTCAAGGCAAATGATGATAAAGAATAAACTTTCATCCAGGGGGGTTCATAATACAACTTCATGGATTCTCTTTTAGTGTTATCATAGTATTTTATTTTCTTTTATTAAATCTTTTTGTTTCAAAATTTATTGTTTGGATAATTTTAAACACTAAATCACAAGTCTCTAATTATGTGAATCGTGCATTACCATTGCAATTCAATTCATCGTTAAATCAACTGAAAATCTAGACAAATTAAGTATTTGTTTATATTTTATTCAATGAGATTATAATGAAAATGTTCTTCATGTGAGAAATAATAAGTAAATACTAATTGTGATTGCGTGATTATAACTAATATTTAACTTTAGCTTCAAAATATAATGAGATTATAATGAAACACAAACAAACACTAAAGCTCTGTTTGAAAACACAAATTTTCCATGTATTTTGCGACTTTTGACTTGTTTGATACCATAAATTTGCCTTGAAAAACATTTTCCAAAAATGCTTCACACGTGCACTATTTCTTGGATTTGGAGGAATTGGATTTCCCACCTTTTTCGGGTTTTCTTTTTTTTTTTTGCAATGGAAACAAATTTCAAAACCAATTGTATAAAAATTCACTTTAATGGACAATTTTCTTCTAAAACAAAGCCAAACGAACACTAAACTTTGATGAAAAATGATTTTCAAGGAAATATTTTTTTTTTTGGTAATGGAAACAAATTTTACAACCAATTGTGAAAAAAATTATCACTTTAATGAACAATTTTTATATAAAACAAAGTCAAACGAATACAAAAATATCCAAAATTTAAAAATTTTCCGATTGGAAAATTATACCAATCAAACACACTTAATTAATAATTCTCTGCAAAACAAGTTTTAGACAATTGCTTTCTCTGAAATTCATTTTCTTTCCACCCATTTTTCACCTATTTTTCACAATTGCAATCAGACGGACTCTAAATAGTTTCACATGAGTTACAACCCTAGTGTATGTGACATTATATGATATGTTAAATGAAATGTGAGATTAAATGACTTATTTATATTCGCATTTCATTTAACATATTATCTAATGCTATCTATACTGAAGTTGTAACCTTAATGGAATTAAGTAGCATTACTCCAAGGCAAATGGCGATTTAGAGAGACCAACATTAATCCGGGGGATTCATAATACAACTTCATAGATTCTCCTTGAGTGTGTCACCATTGTATTTTATTTACTTGATTAAATCTTTTTTTTTTTTCAAAAGATATCATTTGGATAATTTTAGACACTAAATCACAAGCCTCTAACTCTATAAATCGTGCATTACCATTGCAATTCAATTTATCGTTAAATCTACTGAAAATCTAGAGAAATTAAGTATTTATTTATATTTCATTTAATGAGATTATAACGAAGAGGAGTAATGTCCCCATGAAACGCGTGAAATAATTAGTAAATAGTAATTGTGATTGCGTGGTTAAAATTAATATTTAACTTGAACTTCAAAATAGAATGAGATTATAATGAAACCCAAACAAGCACTAGATATTGACACTCAAGGAGAATTAGATTCCCTCCCCTTTTCATAGGGACAAACTTTCATCCGGGGGATTCATAATACAGCTTCATAGATTCGTTGAGGTACATCAAGGTGAACAACAAATGATTTCTCGATTCATCTGCTGACTTATATTTATAGAGTGGTATAATACAGACACACAACTAATTTATCCCATGCTGTAATGAAGAACTAATCTATGCCAACTGTAATGCTTCTTCACGCTTGATGTCAAAAACCTTGACGAGGACATCTTCAACAACCTGGCCAACACCATTTAGTACAGACGAAATGGTCAGGAATCAAAGTGTGTGGTTTAATGGTAAAGATTAAACCTTTATACGAAACCAATGAGAAATAAAAGAAGAATATCATAATCGAATAAAGAACGATCAAATTTACAGTGGTTCACCCTCGATGTAAAGCTACAGATTTCCACTAAAAGAGGAAGAAGTTAACAATAGAAATCTCACCCCTCGGTTTTTTATTCGTTACACAACGAAAAAAGCCCTACAAAGATACCTTATATACAGTGTAGATGAAGAGATGAATGCCCAATATAAACCTATTAGGTTCCGCAGAATTCAATGTTAAAACCTTGAGCTGCTGGCTGATGAATTGTGATTATAGAATTTTTTAACGTCTATCAAGTCTTAAAACAACTATTGATGAGAAGTCGACAAGTCGCGCTTAAAATCATGTTCGAGTAAGAATGTGTGTGCGTGTACGTGCGCGCCTGCCTGTGCACATGCATCTCATGTGGGACACTGGAGAGGAGCCATAAATGTTCAAAATCCCTTTAAAGTGCTGGGAAAATTTTAGTGACCTGAAAAGGAAAAGGCAAAGATGAAAAGACTGATTGGAGACAATTTACCTTGTCAGGGGTGGATGCACCAGATGTTACACCTACTGTGATAGGGCCCTCTGGTAGCCAGTTCTCTTTCTCAACCAATTCACCATGCTGTTAGATGCAACGCGTGAAAAATCAGAAAGTGGCCTGGGGTTAGTCACGAGAATAGACTGGTTCCAATGTACTTACCATCAACTTGTAACTTATTTTGTTTCCGGGACCTATTCTCTTCTCACTATCGATCCAATATGATGGAATTCCACGAGCCTCTGCTATTTCTTGTAGGTGTGAAGTATTGCTCGAGTTCCACCCACCAACCACTAGCATGAGATCCATATGTTGATCGACCAGCTTATACATGGCATCTTGCCGTTCCTAAACATAGGAATAATGATCTTAAAAAAGAGAGGCTTGTCAAAGTCAAACTCAAAATTAACCAATAACAAAACTCAAAGCCATCCCATCCCGTATGCAGGAATTGAAACCATGTTGTTTTCTGCATCTGCCAAAAGATAAATTAAGCCTCTACTAGGAAGGTATTTCTAAGAACAAAAAGTCCTAAAAAAAGAGCTTAAAGCAGGTTTCTTGAGTTAAACATGCTGGAACAACAAAATGGGAAAATACTCTACAGTCTAAAATACTTTTGCATCACTTGAATACATATTTGTGATGTAGTCTGCCTTTTGGCACACTGCATGTTTCCAATATGTCTCACAATATGGTTTCTTACATCTAAAACAGTTCAACTGCAATAAACAAGACGAAGCCCTCTCCAAAGAGCACTCCATTTCATAGGCTGCTCAGTGGAAAAATCTCTAAGAAATCATTCAACTGGTTATACAAACTCATGCCTGGACAAAGTGAAATAAATATAAAACATAGTTTCTTGACAATGGAACTCCAATGTTTTACAAAATATACAAAGAAACATTATTAAAAGCAAATATTAAAAGACATTGTTTGAAGAAGGGGAATTTACTTGAGTTGCATCACAAATAGTGTTGAAACTTATGAAGTGGTTGTTAATATTTTCCACCCCATATTTGCGCATCAAGGTTCTCTCAACCAATTTTCCTGGAGAAAAAAGAAGTAATCTCATATCACTGCTTGCATTTTGTGACCAAGTAGAGGAAAGAAAATGCAGGTAGCAACTAACCAATCTCCTCTGTTTCTCCCTTCAACATGGTTGTTTGGTTTGCAATACCAACTTTTACAAGATCTGTGTCTGGATCAAACCCCTGGGATACTGCAAATTTGAATTTCTGCAAACAAATGAATTGCGTGAATTACAAATGCAAAGTATTAAGTTAAGACAAATTAAGCTAATCATCCTGCACCTCCAGAAATGCCTCTTTGGTCGAGCTGGATCCATCAAGCTCACCACCCATAATGTAGTCACACACGTACGTCGCCTATATTCAACTTAAGAAATTTGCCGAATGAGAAATATGCATTGATGAATGCTGGTTATTTCATTTACTGAAAACAATCTAATTTCTAAAGAAAATACCTCCGCCATGTTCTTCACAATGATGTACTTCCCTGCAAAAGAGGCAGTTGCTACAGTCTCTTCGTGAGAATATTTACCATGGATAATTGAAGTATACTCTCCCTTCTTGTGCTTTTCAACAGTAGTCCAGACCTTTAGACAAGATAATTAGAAAGGAATATATAGATCAGAGAAGGAGGATACAAAGCTTGTATATAGTTACTTACAGGACGTAGTGTTTTCAAAAACTATAAGGCAAAAAAATACCTTAGATACCCATGGGCATGTTGTATCAACTATTTGCACTTTCTTTTCACTCAAGGTCAACATCTCATCCACAGCAGCTCCAAAAGCAGGCAATACCACAACATCGCCCCTATTAACAGTATCAAATTGTTTCTTCCCATCCTCAATGGGAATATTTTTAACTTCCATCTCTTCAAGCCGCTGGAGAGAGAGATGTCAAATTATTTAGCTAGTATTATAAGTCTCGAACTTAGGACACCAATCAAAACTGAACCACCCCCACTAAAAGCTTAAGCTATTAGAGAAGAACAAGGTTATTTATATCAATTTAGTATTCAACAGTTTGCTTATCCATGTATTAGTGAAGTATTAGGCTACTAGCATTTTATGTATCTTCCCCTAAATATTAATCCTGCTGCCAATGACACAAAGACCATATATCTAATACAAGCACAAAAGTTCAATATTCCAAATAGAAGATCAACCTAATCATTGCAAACAAAACAGATAAAGAGACAGAAAAAATAACAATTTGAACTCTTTCCTTGACTACCATCTATTTCCGAGTATTATTACAGTTTGAAGTTTGATCAAAGACAAGCTACAAGGATGAGCAAAAACCTGATTAACAGTGGGGTTGTGAATAATTTCATTGGTGATCCAGATCTTCTCAGTCGGGAACTGTTTTCTCGCCTCGTAAGCAATCTGGACTGCCCGCTCGACCCCCCAACAAAATCCATATGATTCTGCGAGCTTAACTGTTACATTTCCCCATGTGTACTCGTTCCCATTTTCCTTCAATTTCTTTATAATGTCACCTGTAATTTTCCCACAGAAAGCACATATGTTTACTAGGATTAAACCCCAAATATAAAAATATTAAAAAGATAACACAAGCATTCAAAGCAAAGGCACAGCTAGCAAGCTGCACAATAATCCCAATCAAATATTAATGTGTAGAGACACATATTATATGCAAATAAAGACAAAAGGTTGGATAGCTTGAGACTGTTAATTTGAAGAAATCATTGAAGTAAATTGTCCTGAAAAACAATTATAATCCGAAGGACAAGAACAGAAAGACAACAAAACTCAACAAATTTCTCTGGAAAATCAAAATATCCTGTTAACGTACACTAAAATTTTCTACTGATCCTCTTTTTAAGCACATAAAATGGAAAATTTACACGCGATTGCAAAATTCGGCATGGACAAACATACTTGTATACTCGCGGTTCATGAGCTCGAGCGTCTCCTCTTTGTGACCAAACCCCTTCCGATTGTAATTCTTGCTCCTTGTCAAGTTGTGGCGGAACACCTTAGCATCAAACTCCGATTCCACAGTGGACAACGGAGCTTCTCCAGAGGCGGAGCATCTCACATAGGAAGACTTCCGGTACCGGGATATTCTGTTCCCCGGTACGGAGAGCTCCGTCCGGACGGAGAAACCGGAGAATTGCATAGATATCGCCATGTGTATTGAGTCGATGCAGAGTGCAGGTAGCCAAAAGTGAGTTGTATTTAGTGTGCCTACTGCGCAATTTATCCCCACAGGCGCTCGTGATCCATGTTTCACATTTTATTATTGCTTAATTTCAAGATTCCCATATTTATTTATTTTATTTTTATTTAATTTGGCTTTTTTGCTGGATAGCATCTGTAAATGATTTTGGTGTGACGATAATTTCTATATCCGTTTGCTTGGTACTAATATTAGATAATAATATTTACATTTCTTTTATCCTAATTATTATTATATACAGAAAATCATTTTTAAGATTATATAATCGACTTTGTTATTAACGTTCACATATCACAATACTCAAAAACATGTCGTGTTAAATTTATTATTTTAATTTAATAACGTCTTGTATTAAATTTGAAAATTTTGAACTAACAGGTCAACTCATTAGCCAATGCAAGTAGTTTTCGTAAAGTCTTGATCAAACATTTGATAACAATTAAAATATGCTACAATAGTTTATTTGTAATAAAAATTTGACTAAATAAAACATTATAGAAAGTCCACCCAGCTTACCAATGTATTAAGACATGACATCCAATTAACTAAATTAGTTAAAATCATAAAATTATCTAATCAGTAGGGTGATTTAATAAATTAATTAATGTCACTTGACCTAGAAATTGATAAAAAAAAAAAAAAAAAATTTGAACTATTCTTATTCATTGATGAATGATTTAATATTCCAATAGTCAAATTAATAAAGTAAATTTCTACTTGATAATATCAAAAATTGTACATGTTGATTTTTGAACTTGATAATTGAGCATAAACAAGAACGAGATCTTCTAATACTTGAAATAAAGGTGTCAAGATGGGATCTCGTCGCCCCTTCGATACTTGAGTCAAAGAAAGAATTTGTGAAAAAATATATGCTGAAAATTATGAAAAAGCGCACCTAGATAATGTATTGTGGTTCTATATTTAAAAGGAAGGTAGTACTTTCTTAATAGGATTTGGTTAGCTATATGTCCTTATCCTTATAAATCATACCATAAGATAAGCATTGGATTGTAATTGTAAATTTAGTTACAGTTCATCTATAATCATTTACAAAACAGACCCCTTTTAGACAAAGAAGTCTGGAATTGAGATATTTGGATAAGTTCAAAATTCTAACCAGATATAATTTGTTTACATCTAAGTGAGAAAGCATGTTGAGCAAAGGGAAGAACCTCGAGAATATGTATCTTGAGGTGTTATCTCAAGTAATGTTGTCACCAAATTTCGTAAAAATAATGATGGAGGTCTTCAAGCATACTCGAGAACCACATAGAGTAATCAGATTGATCAGTAGAGTAAGCAGATATAATGACCCGTCAAATAGGATGGGCCCATCCTATATCCGTCGTAAAAATACCTGACTCGTCAAATGCAAACCTTTCAATGTCTGAACCTTTTCTCCAGTAGCCAAATTCCACATGAGAACAAGAGTGTCCATCCCTCCAGATATGATCCCACCTTCAGAAAACTCCTCATTCGGTGGTGTAAAGTCAAGAAACCAAAATAAAACGGAAGTTGTAAAATATATATTCATGGAGAAAACCAAACACCAACTTCACCAAGTAGTATGTCAATTCTTACCCATCTGTACAACAATGGTTCAGCCACAAACCCTAAACCTTCAAGAAAATGCACAAAACAACTAGAACTCGAGATCAACCTACTAATCTGTTTCTCTCAAAGCCTAGGAGCGAAGAATCACAAAGACTAGACACTCAAATTTCACCTAAAATCAATAGTTTTAGGTACACACACAATAGAGAGAAAATCACAGAGAACGAAAAAGACGCATATAAACAGAAGACCCAGAAGTTTCACACCAATAGAATGAAATCACGCAAGGAATGACCCTCCAGCTCGTATATATAACACCACACTATCACCGTAGATCAGGATTTAATCTAATGGTTCAGAGCAGCACACTTGGCATTCAGATTGGGCTCGGGTTTGGGCTTGGAACAATATTGTGTTATTGGGCAATCACTGTAAATATTCAGCAATGGGCCGAGCCCTTTTCCTTTTCATCATAGACAAGCTTTGTAAGAAAACAAATGACAAAAGTGGCATCACATTCCAACAGGTGGAACCCAAGCCAATGGCCCCACAAAACTAGTGTGCCCCAACAATCAGGGACGTCTATAGTGCAGCCCGGTCGAGTCCCAGCTCGTTTACCTTTTTTTAGTGTAAAACAAATTATGTAAAAAAAACTTTTATGTGTAGTTTTTTTATTTTTTAGCTCGACTTATAGTTTCATCTTGAATCCGGTCCTACCTGCAATATTTTCGACAAGGAGTAATCACCCTTGGATTCATCTAAAGTCCAGAATCTAATGGTCATGTCTCTTGATGAAGTAGCTATACCAGCGTTGTCACATATGCATATTCCACGAGCCTATTTATCACAAAATTATCAAAAACCTCATCAAACTTAGTTATATTGAGCTATCAGCTAAAGATTAAAGTTATATAAATTTCACCATACTTCTTATTTGGTCCAGTTGCCTACTTGCCTTGACCAATAAATTAAACAATTGAGTCAAATATAGATAATAGTTCGAATTTCCAAAAGTTAAAACTGCTTTCAAAAAGCAGTTGTTTAAATAAACACTTGCTTCAATTTTTTAACACAAATACAACAATCAAAAGGTCCTAATATGCTAAATTATGGCAAGAAAATGAAGAAACCATGGAGATAGCAGTCAATTAAATACATTAGAAATTAATTGAAAAGCCACATTAAGATCAATAAACAAACAAAATAATAAAAGAACAAAATTTACAATCCAATTATTCAACGTCATACTATATAAACATCAATTCTACTGCACTAGTTGATCGAGGTTTAGACTAAGATCTGGTCACACTTGCTATAAATACTATAGGAAATCCTGAAGAAATCTTCGTATCCTCAATGGTTGGGGTGTTTGATAATCCGTTGCAAAATTACAGTCCTAGCGCGGCGAATGTCGCGGCTGCAAACATCAACTTGCACCCCTAAATCCTCGATATTTTTCATGAACCCATCAAGTTTCTTCTTGATTTCTTCAACGCCTAGTTTCACAGCGTCTTCGTTGATAACCAAATCAGCATTTTTCAAGAGTGATTCGATCTCAGTCTCCAATTTATCAGTAAGTACCCGAATACTATCCAAGTCTTTGATAGTGACATACGTTCCAACATTCATACAGTTAATTATCTCCTTTTGTCCTTTGATAGCATTTTCATAGTTCTTTAGAAGGGAATTAATCCACTTTCCCATTGATACCAATGGGATGGAAGTTGCTGCAGCAAGAGCAGCTGCCACGGGCGGTGCAGCCATTGCTGCAGCCACCACCGAGCAAATTAGCACAGCCGCAAATGTGGCAGCAAAGATAATGCTCGAGACCTTTCTCCAAGCGTGTATGTATTTTAGCTTCTTGTCGAGCTTGTTCTTTCGAAGTTGCAATTTCTCAAGCATCAATATTTGTTGTCTATAGACAGCCTGAAAGTTTAGGAAGAACTCTTCGGTGAACGGGTCACCAGCCGCTTTGAAATTCTTCAACTCTTCCAATGTTCTAGTATATCTGTTAAAGACAAACTTCAATAAATAAACTCAATGTGCATACGAGGGGCATGTTGAAGACAAACTTTATGTAAATATATGTGTCTCCCGTAGTTTGAATAATAGAACTTTAAAGAAATACACGCAAGACAAAAAGAAGTCGTGATTATGAGGCTCCAATTCTTGAATGTGAGAATCAAGGATTGTCAACAAGGACATTGTACCGTAGACATAGTTTAGTCAATGGACATATAATTGATATACCATGTTATCGCTGGAAACAAATATAGTATTACGATGAAAGATGAATAGAAATGAACTATAGTTTAAGCTAGACGAGGTAGTTTAACAATACCTATTTCCTCCCATTGGATCATCCTCGTTTTCAAACTGGTGAAGAGCGACATGAATAAGCAATTGGCTATCACGAGCACGCTTTAGGCACTTCTCCAATGCAGAACAGAAGTCTAAAGTCTTCAAGCTATTCTCAAAGTAGTCCTCGACCAGCTCGAACAATTCTTGATTCTTCCATATGTCTTTCTTGCACTCCAAGATTACCTTAACAACCTCCTGATTCATCTCTAACAAACACTCCGTCACATCCTTCAAAGAATCCACAGACAAAGCTCGAACTTCCACCCCAACAGCTAGAGAACTGATAACGTTACTGGTTCGTGCTTGGAGAGTCGTATCAAAGGATTGCAAATCTGCATCAAGCCTGCAGGCAGCTTCATAGGAATTGATCTCAGTTGTGTATTGCAGATTGTTGACTGCACCTGAAGTTTCACCAGGCTTATTCTTGCTCACGTGGCTTCCCATTAACGTGCCTATTCAGATCTATATAACTATTTTTAAAGAAAGCAAACGTGTTGTATAGTGAGACCGTCCCGCTCGATCTGCACAAATTGAACCAAAAAAATAATTGAGAAGTAGACATAAATTTCCGTTTATCTGATCGCTTTAAGAAAATTCCTTCTTTAACAGAAAGGGTAAATTGTTTTGAAGAACAAAACCATATAACAGAACAATTGCGTGCACACTTGTACAACATGAAATTATTCAAATAAGATGGAATATTTGCAGAAGTAATTCTATCCAGAAATCGAAAGTTATTTAAAGTAAAACCCTACTTCATAGATTTCTTGGAGATTAACTCTAAAAACATTAAAATTAACAAGAAAGAATCTGAGTTGGTGCTTACTTATGGATTTCGTGATGATGACGAGCAAGAAAACGACCAAGTATTGAGCCCTTGGAAATGATAAGGAACACAGAGGATTTTCAGGAACAAAAAATAAAATAAAATTAACTTTATGTGTATATATTGGAGAAGGAGAGGGAGAGGGAGAGGGAGAGAGACGAGACTTGACGAGGAATGGAAAAGCTTAAAGAGAGAATGAAACAGTTAAGGGAGCAAGAAAATAATGTGGTGGCGGCGACTATATGAGAATTAGCTTGCACGCATTCAGTTAGGTAATGGAGATTGCATGTGGAAAACGCGGGAAACCGATGTTTTTCCATGCATGTATATCTAAAACTACAAGCCATATATATCTCTTTTAAGAAAGAGAAATAAAATTCTAAAGTTGTAACGTCCAAAGCTTCCCTTTTACTACTCCTTATCAAGAACGGCTTAATTTATTTCTAGGCACGTTTGGTACGTAATATTAGAGAGGATTCGTCAATATAAAGTAGCACAATAATGTTTTATATCTAGATTATAAGTTACTATTTTCTTATTCTAAGTAAAAACAAAAAAGTTAGCTAGCTATTTCGAAAGGAACTCTACGTTACTTTCGAAATAGGTAACTTTGCCCCTGCTTTACAAAACTTTTTGAGACTATAAATTGGTGGATCTTATGAAATGTGTGATTAAAAAATTGTGGATCTAATGAAATGTATTGATAAATATAAAATTTGACCACCTTAAATTCTTACAAAAGCTTTAACGAACAAGAGTTTACTTATTTATTTTTTTTAAAAATGAGTGCTCAGGATTTTAGTATGAGATCATAGAGGGGAGGGGTTGTTGGGGGTGGAATTTTTATTTTTATTTTTTTAAAATAAAATCGTTTTCCAGGAAAAAAAAAAAGCCCCTCAAATTTTAAATCTTTTTTAATGGAGACTAATTAGCTTAATTTGAGTGGAAAAAAAAAAGCCCCTCAAATTTTTATCTTTTTTAATGGAGACTAATTAGCTTAATTTGAGTGGATAGTTGTTAGGCTTACTTCCACGTGTTTAAGTTTAATTTGAATTGGACTTAGTGGATTATTGTTAGGCTTGCTTTAATCTCTTTACGTTTAAGTTGTATTAGACTTGCTATGATTTGACTATATTATTGTTACGTTCCTTTTAGTCCCCGTGGGTCAACTAAAAATCAATTAATATTTAAGTTGAAGTTAACAATTAAATTTTGCCACATATTTCGTATGATTCACAACTTTCGATCACATTTCATAAAATTTTAGCAAAATCTAGTAAAATTTTGATTATTATCT
This sequence comes from Fraxinus cuspidata, assembly GCA_903798385.1. Lineage (NCBI taxonomy): Eukaryota > Viridiplantae > Streptophyta > Magnoliopsida > Lamiales > Oleaceae > Fraxinus > Fraxinus cuspidata. Next base: position 14,575 of record CAIGRP010128778.1, on the reverse strand, counting down.
AAACCAAATAGGAGCTTAATGTGTTTATGTTTAATTTGAGGTCAATATATGCATGATAGCTTGATAGTCTATATTGAAAAAGATATAATCAATAAAGTTAAAAACGATGTCATATAAGCATTTGTAAAGTATGAAAACCCAAAGAGAATTGCTATTGTTTTAATTTTATTGTGTATTGCTTTAAGAATTGAACTAACGCTCCTCTATTTGGTTTTGATGGATTAAATTTACACCACTGAACTTATACAAGTGTTAAACTTACCAACAACTTTTTTGACCTCTCTTATGAAATGATAAACTCGAGAAGACTTTTCATTAAAAAATCAACAACAAAAGGTGGAGAAACCGTGTTTTATGTCAGTTTTCTTTAAAAACTTTCCAGCGAGATAAAATAATTCTAAAAAATAATCTAAGTATATTTCAAAGCAGTTTCTTTATCTCATAAGTAACTTTTTGACTTTTCAAATGGCATACCAGACCCTTATAAATTCAATTAAGGTGCCCTCTTGTGGTTTATACTTTTCATTTATGAGCTACCTATCTTCTATAGAGAATCACATTCTTGCATGATTGAACTATGAATTTTATCTGTAAGAGTTACGACAAAGTGAATGGAAAAAAATCGAGATATTTTAAATCGCTTGTCGAAGAATTTACTAATTACAATGAAGCTACTATTATGAATTTTTTTTTATAAAATCATCATCAAAACTAACCTTCTTTGCAATCTTTAGAAATTTTCCACTTGAATTAGCCACCTTATTATAAGAACTCGAGGGAACGCATCCATAAACTAGAACCATAAACCTAAATTGGATATTTATACTATTTTGAACCCTAAGAAGCGACTTGTAAAGCAAGCAATTCATAAATTCTTCCATTTGGGATAAGAACAAGTAAAAAAATTCAAAATGCAAGTAGCTTTCATGTTATTAAAAAAAAAAAAAAGTTAAACTTCTTCCTAAATATATGAGCTTTTATTACCATTGTTTGATTCAGTTAAAAAAGTTAGTTAAAATCTACGTTAAAGTAAACAATTAATTTTTACACTATCTACAATTTTTCGATCACATATTCTATTAATTTGTATCGAAATTTACTAACAATCTGATTTTTATCTAAATAAATGGAGGCTAAATATTATAAGCAAGAATGCAAGACACTCAAATCACAACTGTATTTTTTGTACAATTACTAAGTCTCGGAAACTAAAAGGAAAAAGCAATATCATGTGACAATTTTTCATTAGAAATTTTATAATATTTTATAAATATTATATTACGTAAATCAACAGAGTAATAGAAGGTATAAATACGAGTTAACTTTATATTCGTTCGTATACATTATGAACACCGATGAGTTGTCTATGTAACTTTTGTATCAAGACTAGTTAGCTTCTATGGTATGGATTAAAATCAAATTTTTAGTAAATTTTGATCAAAGTTGAGGAAATGTGCTGTTGAAAAGTTGTGAATTTCATGAAATATGTGATTAAAATTCATTGTTGACTTTGACTTTAAATTAAAAAAAATTGTGTATAAACTCATACTCGGGATTTACTATTTATAAAAAATTGAACATTGAGGACGTATTCGATAATAAAATTTGTATGAAAATGCAAGTAAAAATTTGTTTACATATAGGTTAGGGCCGGAGGTATAATACCTCCAAATATATAAGATTGAATTTAATGAATATTAATAAAACAAGTTACGTTCAATTTGTGACATTATAAATAGAATAATGTTATATATAAATTCGGGATAATTCTTATGATATTAAATAATGAGAACTAAACAACGGCTCGTTACCCAAACTCCCACGCAGGCCATTAGGAATCTCTTCTGAAAAAACGTTAGGGAGAAGCTCGATCGAAGGAGTCCAGATGATAATTTCCTGACAATGGCATTCCTGTTATTTTAATAAATACAAAGGGTGTTTGTTTTGAAGAGACTAGCATGGAAGGCAGCTGAAAGTGCGCAACAAAAAATCACTCAAGCGTGTTCCGCTTCCAATCACTTTGAGCTGTTTCGTAACTGAATCCAAGCTGACACGCCACCGTAATCCACGTGTCCACATGCTATTTGTTGAAGTGCCGTATATAGTTTAAAACGATTCCACGTGTCTTATCAACAAACTCCACGTATATCCCAATCACTTGTGTTGTTCTTGACAAGCCTTGTGATTTTCGGATAATAAAAATTGCGATTATTCGTTTTAAAACATCTTCTACATAATAGAGAATAGTGGCAGAGCCCCGAAAACAAAATTGAAAGTGAAATTTTAGTGGGGGCCTGGGACGCCACTGGCCCCACCTTCTTTCCCCCACGGAAAGGTCGTTTTATTATTTTGAGATACGTGAGTATTTACTATTTGTTCAATATTTTCCAAAACTCAAGAAATAATTTAGGACACTCGTTGGACACATTCGACATGACACGAGGCCTTATCCTATGAACTTTTTATTCGTTCTATTTCTAGCACACGAGAAATATGTCACAACACATCAATAACATGGAAGTCTGGTCTTGTAAATCGATGAATGCATTGTTGTATTATTTTGGGATATGTACTGTAATTTGGAATGTATGAAAGGTAGTTGTATTATTTTGGGATGTGTTCCAACAAATCGATTTCACCTGTGCACAAAAATTTCACCTTAAGTGGAAAGAAACGAACTTTGACTCAATTGAACTTCTTCTTTTGTACATTTCTTTGCTCTAACTTGTGTAAATCAAAACTCGGACGCAAAAATAATATGATTTGCACTAAATTTATGAAGAGTATATCCTATATTTTTCTAAACTTCCAAAACTCAAGGATAATTTAGGACACTCTTCGGACACATACGACATGACATGAGGCCGTATCCTATATAGTTTTCATTCCTTCTATTTCTAGCACATGAGAAACACGTCACAACACATCGATGACACATAACGTCTCCTCTTGTGAATCAAATTATTATGAAAAAGTTCTACCAACTTCATGTTGTCCATCTTCTAAGTGGATTTTCTTTATTTCGAAAAAAAGAGTATTTGTGTTGTATTATGTCGTGTCGTGTTGTGTTCATGTCACATGTTGTATTATGCCGAAAAAAAGAGTATTTGTGTTGTATTATGCCGGAGTCTTCAATACCGCCTGCGCTGTCAGGTCACTATTGCATTCCTACGTTGCAGAGAGAAGAGAGAAGACGGGAAGAAGACCACTATTTCAAATCAGGTGGGCCATTTTTTTATAGTTTTGGCCCATTTATTTTGGGCTGAGATAGTTGGGCCTTTTCTTAAAAATTAGGCCCAATAAAATGAAATAATATTCATCAGTCCAAACCCTTCCCTTCACAGTTCACTCCTTTGCCTTCGCAGTTCTCCTTCTCCCTGTTCACACGAAGTTGAGGAGGCGCTAAGACTATCTTAGGTCAACCTCCAGTAAGCTCGGGATTATTGTCACGAAGGATATTATCCTCATATTCATAATCCTTTTCGCTTTCCTCTCTTTTCTCATCCTTGTCCAGATGATTTATTGTATTATTTTCTTCTTTATCATTTAAGAGATCGGTATGAATGGGTTTTTTCTTCTTCTTTCTTCTTCTTTGTTTGGTCAAAAAGAACTTTATCTTGTGCTTGATCATCCTTGTCCAAATCATCAATTGCATTATTCTCGTCATCATTATTCAAAAGATTGGTATGAACCAGTTTCTTCTTCTTTTTCTTTGTTGGCTCTAAAGAAAGAATATCTCATGGTTCATCCTTCATCTCCTTAACTAGGATTGTTCATAATATTGTTTGAAATTATATAAAATTAAATGTACTAATAGTATGCACTTTATTATGTATCGAATGAATGATATGCGTAATATTTTTGAAGTATTAATATTATTTTTGAAAGTAGTTAAGTAATTGATATTGTTAAAGAAAAAATTAAAATTGTTAAAAAGAATATATATGAATAAATGTTTTTATAAAATTATGTAAATAATGTGAAAAGACGTTGAATATACTAAAATGTAATATTTTTATTACAATAACACTTATTTGTACACTTTTTTTTCAATGTCCCACAAATTTTCTTCTTTTTATTTTTTCTTATTATTGAGACTTATTGTTTGTATTGAAACTTCGTGAGAAAGTGCAATATATAATTGTTAATGAGATAATACATGCTCGGAAGATATATTTCAACAGTAAGCAGTGTTTGTCCTTGAGCCTTATTAGTGATCATTACAAAGAATAGAGGTACTGTAAATTATTTCGTCTTAATTGAAACCGACAGTTTGGTTTGGGTTTGGTTCTAATAATTACAAGGACTAGACCCCAATGATCCATTTAAGAAATACTCGAAATGTAACAGGTGGTTCCACGTATTGAAATATCTAGATGGACCCACCCGACGCCAAATACCTAATTTTACCATAATTTAAAATTTAAAATTAATATAATCTCAATAAAAAGAAATTCATTCACACTAAACAAACCAAAATATTGAAATAACATTCTTATTTGTAGTTCACATAATCTACAAAATGGTATACCATATAACTATATTCACAACATCCTTATTTGTAGTTTACAAAATCTAGAAATATTGAAACCATATGAGAATTTTCACATCCATACAAATTATAGAAATACATAATATTTCAAGTAGAGACAAAAAAAATGCACCAAAATGAAGAATATAGATCCAATCCTAAATGAAGAATCAAATTGTGTATTAAAAAATAAAATTTATTGAACAAAATCCTTTAATAATTGGTAAGAACTTAAAACTAAAAGCTAGTTCTAAATTCTATTCCTTTAACAATTTTAAAAATAGAAATACACAATATTCCTGACAGTTACGTTAGTTTGTTTTATGAAAATATTTTTTTTGGAAAGAAGAGGTAGTCAGACTAAAAGAGAAGAGGGCGGGATGGGCCAATGGGAAGTAAGTATAGGAAATAAAGTCATTAGAACAAATTATAAAAAATCATTAAAAATGAGTCCCTTGAATTTCTCTTGCATTTCAACCAAAGCAAAACGTGCAAAAAAAAAAAGATAAAAATCATTAAATGGGGTCATCAAAGGAATTAAAACAAATGATTTATCTAAAGCAAAATGTGCATAATTAAAATAAAATAACAAATGAATGCTTGGAAAAATGTTAGAAGTATTAAATAAAATATAATAGATGCTAAGGGTATTTTTAACATATAGCTAAATATATAAGGTTATCAAGGTGGAATTTAATTAGACTTTTATGGGTTCATACTTCATTGTAATTTGGTTGTTTTTTAATAAAAACGCAATTCCTGAAGCTTTTTGTCCAGTTCGATATGTAATGCAAGTTAAAGAATCGTGATAGCGTTCTTGTTCGATGCTGTTTATGTAAGTTGGTATAAGCTTGCAGTGCTAACCTCAAAATCTGTTCGTGGACTAATTTTGAAGGCTCTTTTCCTGAATCTTCGCACCATAAATTTATAGAGAATGTCATTTTTGTCCAATTTTTCGCCAGCTTACCATTCATGTTTTTGGGCCACCATCTTCTCTTAGCCTGGGCAAAAAAATCGAAAAATCGACCAAACCAATCAAATTGATCCGACTCAAGCCAGATTGAGTCGATTTGACACAGATAATTGGTTTGGTTTTTTTTAACAAAATCATGGTAGATCGATTCAGCCATGGTTTGAAGCCTCAAATCGCTAGTTAACCGAACATACACAACTCAGTTACATGTTTACCTTATTTTTTTTAAAAGGAAAACAAAAATCAAAATATAAGCCATAATCTCATAACTATATCTCGATTCCTTCCAATCTATGATACTGCTAGTAAGTAACAGCATTGAGAATTTTCTTTCACAAACTCATTATGTTATACTTAGCCCTTTTTTTCCCTATTTAGGCAGCCATGCTACGTAATGCATAAAAAAAAAAAACAAAATTCTTAAGTTTTCTATTGACCTGATTTTAAGTTATTGTAATATAAAGTTATTTAGTTATTTTAATTCTTACAATCTAAGTGGGCCCAAAACCTAGACAATTTATTTATTTATATTTTTAAGTTAGCTAAATCAGGATATTAAGTACTTAATTATATTTTACCCCTTTTTTTCCGCGAGTCATGAATTGCAGAAAAAAACTTGAGCCAATAGATGATACTATAGATTTAGATAACAATAGGAGTAACATCAGTACAGAAGTGCCATTTAAACTCCCCTTTTGCTTTGAATTATCAAAGACACAGTTCTGCAGATTGAAACTGAGACATTACATCAATAAGAATACAGACATCATCACCATAGATACAGAAAATCCAAAGCCAAATAACAGAGGACTGGTGCTCTGTTTAACCAAACACAAGAAACTTGCAAACGTTTTACCTAGCAGAGGCTAATGGATGATTAAAATTCAGAATCTGGTAGTGACAAAACTGCAGGAATCCACACGAAAAAAGTGTCCTGTTAAAACTATGCAATGCTATTTTCACCCCTCCTTCGAAGACTGACTTGCAGATGTTTTCAACTCCCATGGAGGTAGGCAGCCTTTATAGTGGGAGTGTAAGAACAGTGAAGATATAGACACTTCTCTCTCTTTCCGGAGAATGGAAATCGACGAAAAGCTGCCAAAAGAGCTTCGTCGAATCTTCTTCTTGCAGCCAAAGCCTTGACAATTTGCACAATGTTGCACTGGAGATGTTTTAAGGGACTCCGGAAGAATACAATTACAGAATGAACCTACAAGAGCAAAAGACAAAACGAAACAGTATTTTTAGAAGGAAATCTCATTACATAGCAGAGTTTAATAAAATCCAAATTGCTATCTTCAGTTGAAATGCATCACTGGCTTCTTTCTAGGGGATTTATTATTATTATTATTATACGTCTACTAGGTGTAGCGCAGATTAAATATGAGGAATCATGGGTCAGAAACGTGCAAATGATGGAGCATCATTTGATGATAGAAACAAAGGCATAATCAGGAACAATAAATATTGCAGTAAGATGAAGAACAGATACCTATGTTAGCCAGCCGATTCACCCATTTTGGTATCCGGTTGCCTGTCAACTTGTAGCATATGTCCTTGCAGAAATGGTTGCAGTTTTTCACAATCAAGTGATATGTATTGCCATAGTAATTTGAAACTTGGCGCTCCATGAATTCTTTAATTTCGTTAGGATTCAAATACGTCAGGCCAATCAAAATTGACTTTCTGAATTTGAAACCAGGGCATTGCCGCGGTTCAATTTCAAAGACGCCACTTGCAGGATAGTCATGGGCTCCAAAAGCATATTCAACGCCATGCACTAATAAAATCAGAAAAAATGAGAAATTTGTGTTTTATGGTTTATAGAATTATAAAAAAATACAAAGCTACATGGAGTGAAAAAGTAAGTGGATAAAATTTGAACATCTTTGAATTTTTCTATCACAAGACTCAAAAAAGCACCAAGCAAGATGCCAATGCAAATATGTCTAAAGCAAATGCAAGTGTACTTATATAGGTAAGATTGCATCCATGATACATGTATCGCCCAATTGATAAATATAATTCAATAACCACATGCGCAATGTCCAAAATCAAAAGATTTAGAGTTTTAGTAAATCAAATTTTACTCGACAATAATGTGAAAATTTGTTTGTTCTTGTTATTACATCATTTACCAGACAACAATTTTTACAGAGTACTCAAATATTTAAATTCAAGAAGGCCAAGAAACCCTAAGAAACCAATGGTCTTATGGAATCTTCCATATAGGTGGTTATGAAAAAACAAGTGACAAAATTGTGAAATCTAGAATGGATTGTGTGCCATTTGATGAACTGCTGACCAGAATGATGACAGTCGGAATTGCCCTGAGCCATTCCTCTCTAAGTATTCATTTTAAAAGTTTGAGCTTTTGAGGATAAATTTAAGAATATGCATTCAACTTCAGTGAATTACAAACTCAAACCACATGCAAATTGTCTGTTACACTCGTACAGATATACTATAATGTTTGTGCAACAGGACCGCAATGGCTCTATCCATACAGCAGACATTAGACATGACAATGCAACTCAAAAAGTAAGATTGATAATAATGTAACTTGCAGTGGTTGGACTGTATAGAACTTCCCTTGACCGCAAATTGACCTAATATTGGGCAAGTGGGAGAATTTTTCAAGGTAATGTGATGGGTATTCCATACATGTACTATGCCGCCCTAATAATATAGTATAGAAGAATGTTTTATACTATGAAATGATATTTCATAGTATTAAGAATATTTTCAACGGGTATGTTGAATATTTCATAAACATAATGCATCGCACTAACGTTCCTAGTATAAAAGAAGGCTTGAGGGTGCCTTTTTGGTGCCTGAGGGGTGTGAGAAAATGCATGTGCTCTGTCTCCATTATAGCGAAAAACTAGAGGCTGAAACCCAATAAATCTACGTGGTGGCTTTGCCTGTTTTCGATTTTATTCTGTTTTTATGCTCCTGCAAAGAGGGAAATGGACTTAAATTCCCAACAGAGGTTAGGATCTAGTTGAGCCAGTAACAGTAACTTAATGAAAAATCTTGTTCTTATGGAACAAAAATTGGAGATCAAAAGACTGACTAAACCATGATTGAGAGCATAACCTACCTTCCACTCCGGAATGAAAGACACCAACGCCAGCCCAGAAGAAATAACCATTTACCGTAGTCAAGTCATAAACGTTGAGATAAACGGGAAAGTTTCCGGGGCTATCACTTGCCGAATTCACTTTAGGAAACACGCAGAAATCGTTTGCCGATTCTCCTTGCACATGAAGAGGCACAATTGAGCGCCAGCAATTATTCAATTTTGGTTTCATGTTCAAAGGTGAAACTAGGAACCGTTCTATACCCAGTCCCAACCTGCAATTGAAATTCAACATATTTAGCAGCACATAATCAATGAAATTCTAAGTGAGTGCACAAATGACATTATTAGGGAAAATATTCTTAATTATCAAGAAATCTTGCAGTAACTTCTCTTCACTCAATTCCGTTTACATTTGCCAAAGTACAGATTTCATTTCCGTTTAAATATACAAGATGTAAAACAATTAATAGCATAATCAAGATAACAACTTGAAGATATAATGCTTGAAGAATGATATATATAAATATTCAAAAAGAAAGAAAGATAATTATCCCATCTGTAATCATCTCCAGTTCAAGGATTCCAATAAAATTAATTAAAGTTTTTCACCATGTATGGATCTAAACCCAAATAAGAAATCTTGAAAGTAAGTTAACTTCACAATAATAAGAAAAAAAATAAAATAACAAAAGGAAATACAATCAAATTAATATATCTTTAAAGATTCCCAAATCCACGTTCATAAAAATAGAAGAGAATAACCCAATAAGGAAATTGGATTCAACAATGCAACCAAATGGAAAAAGCAAACAAAAATAAAAATAAAGATTCAGGTGCTTCATAACCAAGAAAACTAGAAACCCATATAATTTCTTTTACCTTAATCTCAAATGGTACACTATCAGAACATCAAAGGAATGGCTTCAACACCACTGGAAAATGCCAAAATTGGCTACCAATTGCACAGAGAAAAGAATGGAGTGGATTTGCCTGAAAAACACCCATTTGTAGGCGGGGTCTAAATCCAATGAAAATCAAATAATAATAACGAAAGCTGCATTTTGACTGAGATTGTGAAAGTGTACAAAATCAGAGTCCACAGAAAAAGGAAAGAGAAAAAGTTGACCTATAATTTCGAAGGGGCACTTCAATTTGATGGATGTAAGGTATAATTAATTCAGGGTTTAAGACAAATTAAGGGATTATAACGAACGGGATTAAAATCATAAAAAATAAAGAAAAGATATGAATTATTAGAAACGGTTCAAGAAACTTCATTTTTTACTTCATTGTTGATCGTCGCGTTTAAATACGTTACTTGTTTTGCTAAACATAACATTCAAAGTTCTTGTTTTATTAGTAAAATTAATTTTCTAAAAAAATAACTTTTAATTATAATATTACGTGTTCTAAAAAAAATAATTAGCCTAGATGAATATTCTTCAAAGCATGAAAGTATAATGTTAATGAACTATGATAATGAATAAACATATAACTACTTAAAAAAAAGTGTATCCACTTCGAAACTAATGAAAAGGGACAAATTTGTAGTCGTGTGTCGTTTTAAAATAATTTAAATGTAAATGCCGAAATCAAAGGGAGTTATTTTTTTTATAGATTCAAATATCGCGATGGATTTTTGAGTCGAACTTTCCAACTTTATTTCATATTTCACTTCTGAAGAACTTCCTTGTATTGAATGAGTTGTTTAATAAAACTTTCTATAAAAATTAATAGATTTTCATAAATTTTATAAAAATTTTGAGTCTCTTTCACGTAAAATTAAAATTAATTATTAACATTGATGTTTTATTTTTTGTTAAAACAATTTTAAGTTATCTCAATCAAGCAAGAAGTTTACTATGCACCTTTTTTTTTCAATGAAAAGCTTGTTAGTATAAATTAGAAGTCAATCAAAGGGGGCAAAATGATGAAGAAATATTGAAATATCGATACCTTGTTGTGGCACCAAGGCACGAATTCAAAAATGTACTCATCATCACTATTACTTTGTCTTTTTATGAACAAATTGAATATTTGGTTAGTAAACTCTGCGTCAGAATCTTGGAATAGTGAATCTTTTCAGCATACAAAAGTATAAAGAATAGATATAAAAGAAATAAAGAAATCCACAATTCTAAATTTAGCGAGAGTGAGTCGACCATGCTCGACAAATAACTCATGAAAGGTATAAATAATTAGTTCATAGTAGTTATAAATGTGTGATAAAAATTAATACTTTACATTAACTTTAAATTATATGAAAATTTTATGAAACTCAAAACAAAACTCCTATAAATTAATCAAAATGGCATATACACTTATTTACTTAGCCCTTGTTTGATTTTCATTTTTTTAAAATATATTTTTCCCTCTCTTATTTTAACCACACATTTTTCAATAAAATAATATTACACGCAACAAAAAAAATCTTCATTTTTATTCACACATTTTCCAGCAATCTACTATTTAAAAATACATTCTATATTAAAAATGAAGTTCAAACATGCCATTAATTCCAAATTTAGCGAAAATAATTTGTCAACAACTGTACACACTGTACTTGAATGGAAAACTAATTACGCCCCCTATTTGGTCGAAATTAAAATATTCAGATTTTAATTTAAATTAAAGTCAACAATTATTTTTAATCACGTATTTATGGGTTCCACAACTTTTCAACCACATATTTCATGAACTTTTATCAAAATCTTTTAAAAATCTGATTTTAATTCCTACCAAACAAGGTTAGTAAACATTAATATGACACAAATTTATTTCTAATTAAACCAACCTTATTTTACTCCAATATAAAAAAAACATTTTATAAATAAAATTAATCCATATTTTGTGGAGATTAAAATTTTGATATGATTGAAAAATTGAAAATTTCATGAATTTTATGGTTAAAATTAATTATTAACTTTAATTGAAATTAATATTTAGATTTTAATATTTACCAAAGAAGGACTTAGAAGATGTGGGTGAAGTCCCTTCTAAGAAAAAAAAAAGTGATGGCAATATAGATTAACATGGATTTGCTACTTGTACATCATAATTAACACCCCATTACATAGATATCAGATTAACAAAGATTTTGCTATTTGTATATCGGGATTAACACCCCGTTGCATAGACATCCTCACAATAGGAGATTTATGATTCTTTTATTGGATGTGGAGACTATCTATTGTGAGGGGACTATACACTCAAGTGTACAAGTAGCAAAACACATCTCCAAAAGGTAAGGTCTACCGAAATTTGACCATCAACTAAATTTTCTATCAACTCCTTTAAAATCAAAGCACTTGTCTTTTCAATCCATTCATTCTTTTTATTTATTTATTATTAACTTTGAGATTGAATACTGCTTTTATTTTACTGCGCTTTTACCAACTGGAATGGATGGAGAGCGCATGCGTGTCTAGTAATGATTTATTCACCAGCTGTTTATAGGCAACATTGGCCAAAGACAATAAAAAAAGTAAATCTTTATATTATCCAATACTGTATATCAACAATGATAAGATTCTTCTCGACTTTCGATTGACGACAATCTTCAAGAAGATCCCCAAAGTGTGTGAAGGCTTCAACATAAAACTTCGATACAATTCCGCTATAACATTTTGAACAATCAACTTATACCCTAGTTAGCGCAAGTTTGGTTTGTGGTTAAATTATAATTTATATGACTATAAACTGTGGTCCTATAAATGTGCGGCTAAGAAATATGTATGATCAGAAGTGATTATTAAATAATCACCAACCAAACAAGGACTAATTCTCGAGTTATGAAACATAATAGGAATGCATGAACACACTTGGGGAGTATCAAGTATGGAAAAACATATCTATCTATTCACAGCTGAAAAATTATTTCAAGGAGCAACAAAAAGCCAACGATTTGTAATCTGTGAGACATAACAGATTGCATTGTCAATCATCTTACTACTATGAAATATGCTATTTCTATTCTGATCAATATATCATTCGCATGTCGTGGTCTTATAAATACGGGAAAATGGGGGTGGTGGACCAGTGAGTCATTCTTCATCTTCCAATTCCTCAGATTCTGACGTCTCTCCATGCTGAGGTGGACCTTCAATAGCAGCATTACTTGCTTGTCTTCGTCCAGGGTGAACGATTTCTTGAACAATGTAATTAGCTGATTCAAAAGGAAGAAAAATAAAATTCGATACATTGAACTAAATTATCAGATTTTGATGACAATGTGTGTAGAAGATTGAAGATTAGATATACAAAGGTTGTGTTCATAATGTCAGGCTTATTCCAATAGTTAAACTTTTAATATAATGCATTATCACATCATTATAAAAGTAAAGCCAAGTAGAAGTCACTACCTGATGCTAAAATCTTCGTAAGAAGTTTCCCTGCAAACTGGATTTCCCCTTGATGGTTACTCACAAATTTAACCTGCAAATCAAGACACAGATGAAGCTACCGATTGTTAAGTGTGAACGTTTTTGCATAAAGAGATGACTGATATAGTCGTGGAGTGGAATTTTTGTTCTTTATCAGAGGACTGAGAATGTTTATGCATTGGGAAGCAAAATTTTTATTCAAGATATCATCAAATTTTCATCCAGCCTATTCTCCCGTATTTTAATTAAGGCAGTGACCATCAGTGGAACAATACAAGCCCCCCTTAACAAAACCTCCACCCCATCCCACCAACCCAAATGACTGAGTGGGGGTGGGGGGAAGAAAAGGTTGAGAGCGAGAGAGAGAGATAGATGTCTGAGGAACTATATTATCTAACCATTTGACAATTGGAATAGTGAAGCTCCATCTCTTCAACCTAAGCTAGGCTTCAAAAAACATCAACTGCCTAGTAAAGTACAGAATAAGATATTCACCATTTCATCATACAAGAAACCCACAATTTGATCAAGCCTTGATTGATGCCTTTGGAGGAAAGGGCGCAAGTGGTTCATATACAATTGCCTTGCTCCCTGGAGAAACAGGAAGTGGAATCGAGTAAGGTTTTGACAAGACTAGCATGCAGTGCAAGTACAAATCATGTCTTAAAAATAATTCTAGAATGTTTAAAGCTAAATATAAATAATACCTAAATAGAACAATGACTGGTTTATAACGTGCTCAATTATTCTCTCTGTTTGCACCATCATAAAGGGAAGACAATTTGAGCAAGCAACAGAAAATATTGTAGACATTCACACCCACATTCAGGTAACAATATGGGTTTCATCATGAATCAAAAATCAAAGCCAATTTTTAATTACCCCTTTGCATATAAGCAACAAACATACAGAAAAAAAAAAAAAAAAAAAACC
>CAIGRP010128771.1:0-25074 GCA_903798385.1 Fraxinus cuspidata | reverse complement strand
ATGTAGAGTTTGTGGGGGAGATAAGGTTAATAATTTTGTCTTGGAAGAAGAATGTGTATATATTTCTTCTATTGCAATTGACTATGATAAGGACCAAAGAAATAAAGATGATATGGATTGATGGAGGAAGAATTGATCAATCAACTTTCATCAAACCATTCAAAAAAAAAAAAAATTTAAAGAGTGAATTGATGCCATGCATAAAGAGAAAGTTCATAGTAACAATGATGTTTGGGAACTTATCCCATTGCCTGAAGGTGCGAAGCCCATTAGTAGTAACTGGATATTTAAAACTAAGAGGAATTCGAAGAGTGATGTGGAGAGATATAAGACTCGTCTTATTGCAAATTGATTTACTCAAAGGAATGCATTGACATTAAAGAGACTTTTTTATAGTTTCTATGAAAGATTCTTTTAGGATTATTATGACATTTGTGACATATTTTGATCTTAAATTATGTGAGATGGCTTATAAATTAAAGAAATTCATCCTTGGACTTAAGCTAGTTTCCCGTAATGGTATCACAAATTTCATCAAATAATTATTTCATTTGATTTTAAGATGAATTCAATTGATAATTATGTAAATCACAAGTTTAGTAGGAGTAAGCATAATCTTTGATATTATACTATTTGCCTACAATGATGTAAGCTTATTGCACAAAATCAAGAGATTTCTGTCTTTAAATTTTGAAATGAAAAATCTTGATGACACTTCTTTTGTATTAAAGATATAGATACACAATGATCGTTCTCGGTGTATTTTGTATTATCATAAAAGAGTTGTATCGATAAGGTTCTTAAAAAATTATGGGATGCATGAATGAAAATCAAGTGATATCCCTACAACTAAGGGAGACAACTTTAGTCTCAATCAATGCCCTAAAGATGAATTTAAAGAAAAAGAAATACAAGAAATTTCCTATACTTTAGCTGTTGGAGTTTAATGTATGCTTAAGTTTGCACACATTTGGATATATCATTCATTGTTGGAATGCCACGCAGATATTTAATTAACTTCGATGAAAATTTGGAAAGCAGCCTTTAGATTATTTGGTGTCTATAGAGAACTAAGAATTACATAATCACATTCAAGAAAATCAGACCAATTGGATATTATTGGATATTCGGATCGTCATATATGAATGCAAAATATTGTCACTAGACTGCANATAAATATTAAGTTCCTAGTTATCAAGAAAAGGATTCCGAGTGATTAGATTTCTATAAAGCATATTAGGACAAACTCTATAATCGTGAATTCATTTACTAAATGGCTACCACACAAGGTCTTTCATGAGCATAACACTCACATGGGTATTGTATCTTTTGATGATATGTCAGTTTAGTGGGAGTTTGTATTCGGATGTTGTCTGTTTTAGACACATATTTTTATCCATGGATATTCGATTTATTTAAAAAATAATGTATTCAGCTCAGTTCCACTCTGATTAAAGTTTTGGTTTGATCTCATTAAAAAATAAGGTAAAACCAATTGGAAATATGCATGTTTGGCTCACATTACATGTAATTTCCACTCTACACATCCACACTTAATATATATCATTTGATTGTGTTGATATACATGACTATTGATGAGTTTAGTTACGATACTTGTAATGAAGATCGCTTTGATCGTATATTGATATAATCAATTGACGAGATTGTTCGGAGATATTTGGTTATGATAGCAAAAGTTTTGACGTCATAAGGTTATACACATTTATCAAGTAATATATGTGGTCCAAGTGGGAGATTGTTAGGTTTATTAATTTGTCATGTGGGTCTACATATGTAATTAATTGTATATAATGCTATCTTAAAGTTGAGCCCAATTAAAGTTATCTAATAAAAAATAAAATTGTGTGGTTTAAGATATCTAAATAAAGTGTGAGCCGAATTATATATGTAGATACCAGATCCATTAGGGTTGTATTTGACGATGTGCCAAATACATATAGAAACTATAAATAGGGTTATAGTCCCTAATTCATATGTAGTTTCTTATTTTTTATGACATCCCATCAACACAAAAATACAAGAGAAAACATATTGAAGATGAAGATCCAAAATCCACGATCAAGAACAAGGATTGAAAAAAAAAAATCAAGAAGAAGAATTTGAGCATTAAAATCGAAGAACAAGACAATCAAGATTATGGAGCAAGAAGCCAAAATCAAGATTAAGAATTCAAGAATCAAAACAACCAATAATTAAGATTTAAGATCCAATATTAAAGAATTATTCCCTAATAAGTAAGGTATATTCCGTATTATTAATTTTCTTAATAATTTGATACGAAGGATCGACAATAAAGTAATTAGATTATCAAATTTTAAAGTTTAAAGTTTAACAAATGCCACGTAATATTATAACACAAATGGACAACATCCAAGTACCTAGATGAAACCAAATGTCAAATCATACAAACTAACGAAATCAAAACCATGCAAATGGTTAAATCATATTTATTTAAACAACAAGAACAACTAAGACCATATCCAAACATGAACATCTAATCTTTTGTTGTTGTTCTTTCAAACCATCAAACCAAAATTTTAAACCAATAGAAAATTGAGCCAATTAAAATCAATTTATTGATTTGGTCATTCAATTGTTGTTAATACAGTCTATTATAATAATGATCACCATAAAAGTATTAATCACTAATCAAATTTCATACGACTCATACCATTTCATGAGATTAGACATTGTGATATTCTTCTGGAATTCTTATATATCGAACAAGCATAGTTTTAATATTTTAGACCTTGTGATATTCTTCTGGAATTCTTATATTTTAAAATATTAAAATTATGCTTAATCGAGAGAAATGAAATATTCTTCAAAAATATTAATAGGGACAAATTTCTGCTTTTGCATATATCCTCCAAAAATACTAATATGCATTATTTCAAGAAGTTCATGTAAAACATGAATCAAATCTTCTTATATCTCTCAAGAATTATCGTATTTGAAGATTGAAATATTGAGGTTAAGCTTCTTCAAAAGTATCAACGTTATTAATCGATAAACTTGTACTTCTTCGAGAGTAAAAATCATTAAAATTGTGATTTTTCGTGATTGATGTAACATTCTTTTAAAATATTTATATACTGTGTTTCTTCGGAACAACAATATATATTCTTTTGGAATATTAAGATTTGTGATGTTAACATGATCTTCCTTAGGATCAACACAATATTCTTATCGAATATTGATATATATAAACAAATTATTTCTTTGGCATTAGCAAAGTGTGAATATATTTGTATTTGTATTTGTATTTGTGTTATATTTCTCTGGAACATCAATACCTCATTCATCTAAAACATTGACATCATATTTAGCTCCTCTTTGACTCTCTTTATTTCAAAACTTTTTATTTCTTATATTTTTATTCGACCACAAATTCTCAGAAAAAAATATTTTGCATGTAAATTTAAAACTTTTCTCAACTTTCTAACTAAATATTCTCCAAAAAGTTACTATTCAAAAATCATTTCCACCAAATTTCTCTTTATATGACCATATAACAAGGGTTTAGTTATACTTCTTCATGATTATAAATATTATTAAGACTATGTTTGAGATATTTTTTTTTTTTGTTGAAAATGAGTTATAATAGTTATTTTGGAGATTTTGTTGTTAAAAATGAGAGAAATTTGTATTTACGTGCAAAATATCTTATTGGAAGCATATGTTGTTTAAAATGAATTTGAAAAAAAATGATTTTTTTTGGTTAATGTGGGTCAGACAGGAATTAAGTGTTGTCAGACATGAATTAAGTATTATCATAAATCACAATATACATACAAGACATGATTTGTTATATAATATGATAAAGAAAATTAATGAATGAACTTACTTATATTATAAAGAGTGTAAACAAATTGAAATAGTTTTCATATTTTATAGATATATGGAACTTTGGATAGTCTATCAATTTTGTAACCTAATTTTTGTAAGATTCAATACATGTTTCTTACCCACCTCAACTGGTTAGAGATTTGTACTCAGAGAGAGGAATAAGTTTTGCGAACTCAATTGGCCAAAATTTTGTGCAAATAACAAGTTATAAACTAGAGAGAAAAGAGAAGAAAATCGAAAGAATCAATAAACTTGCATTTGTATTTTATTGAGAATCAAAACTCCTATTTAAAGGTTTCAATTAAGGCTACACGAGTATAATAGTTATAACATGCCTATCCTTCCATTTTTTAACATGTTCAATTAAATTTATGTATCATTTATGAATAATGAACTTTTTCATAACATGTTCTACTATGTCAGTACTCGATAATTATGATCGTTGATTAGATATTGTCTTTAATTCTTAACATAAAACGTAACGTGCTTATCTGCAAATGAAAAGTTTCACGCGTTACACATTTTCATTTATTTAGAAAAAATTGGTACATAAGATTTAATTATAACAATATTGGAGTAGTATTACTTTTGTATTTATAAATCATGATGAAGGTGTTGATTATACGTTTAAGTGGATAATTATTGTGAGAGATTATGGGAATATTGACATTATTGCTCCATTAATACTTTAAGGGTGTAAAATATTACAAGTAATTAGGGCATGTTTATGTAGACTGTGTGTAAAGTAATTTTTTTGGAGAATGTAAAGTTAAAAAGTAAGAAAATGTTATAAATTCACATGCAAAATTATTTTGTTGAAAGAACATGAAATTGAAATTGAGTTTTAAAGAATCTATACATGGGCTCATATGTCTACAGCACCATTTCTATATGAATTCTTTGATGATTCCTACTATATTCTTCCACATACATAATTATGATATCGTACTTTTCATATGAGAATATAAATGACAAAAGGATCTTTTTATGATAAACTCAAAAGTATAGTGCAGAATTGTCCAATTTTTCAGTTGAGTTGATGTATTTTAGAGAGAACAATTCGCATGTTTAATGATGCACAAGGAGACTAATTAGTCTCATGCTTAGCGTCAATGTAGGTGACAATGGACCCCACTGATTTATTATTCAATAACATGGTAAGGTCCATGTCACCTAAACTAAAGCCAAACTCTCGGGATGCCACGTATCATTATTCTTGGCATTTTCTTGTTCATGGTTTTCATCCCTTAATACGAGGAAGAGCCTGTTGATTCTCGAGGTGAATAATTTACTTCACAGATAACCTTCAATTGAAAATAAACGAAAAAATGCCTATTTGTAGCTGATATTTTCTTTCACCAAGCATAGAGATTTTAACTTGCATATATAATTATCAATAAGCCACATCAAAGAAAACTAGGATTAAAATCATGTATTCACACTAGAAAATAGATACTGACTAATATCTTTATATTTTTTTGAAGAATGCCGTCATTCCAAACAAGATATGTTCTATTCTATTCCCATGATACTACTAAAAAAACATAGTACTTTTGGTTCCATTACATTCCATGAAGAAAATTAATGTAGAAAAGTTATAGTATGAATTACACTTAACATTAAGGCCTACACAAGAAGAAACCTACGATACATTTTAGTATCATACACAATCTTGAATGTTCTCATGTCCTTGAAGACGGGGACCTACGCGCAATGCACTTTGGTATGCATCCCAAAGGAGTACATCCCTCTGGGGGCTCGTAAGACGAAAAGAAATCGGGATTGCGCTCGAGAGACTCTGTGTACTTTTCAAGAATAGTTACGATCTCCTCAAAGTGCAGCCGCTTGTCGGGATTACTGGACCAGCACTGGTTTATGAGCTGGCAAAGTGCCATTGGACATGAAGAAGGCAATGGTGGCCTTGCATTCTGCAAATAAAAAGAGAGGTTTTAAGAGAAGTCGAAAAATCAATGAGAACGTAATCTTACGTAAATGCTTCAAGCGTGAAGAATGAGAATTCAAAAACTCAAGGCTTGCATGAAGGCAAACAGAACAGAAGCTACCATATCTTAACCAAGCACACGGGACTTCAACTTATTAAGCTTGATCGCTAAAAGTCAAAAGACTTTTTAAAGATGCATAATCAATTATAGATGATTAAATTCCATTATACAAATGATAAATACGATATTATTCTCTTTCTAGCGGTTTTTCATCACTTAGATCACCCTATTCGAGTTCATATTGAAGATGAGCAAATGCCACACAAGAATCTCACAAGACATAAAACCAAATAGCTCATCTTTATCTCAAATTTCCAATTTGTCAAACACTCTTGGCAAAAGAATGTACAAAAAAGAAAAGCCTAAACTTGGGAGATGGTTAATAGTTCGGAAAAAAGGCAACTCTAAGTGAATAATCATGCAAAATAATGTGAATGCATCCAAACCAACAATCTATGTAATCAGTAAGGTGACTCCAAAGTACAAGCAGCACAAAGACGCATTGCATCAGAGTTAGCATCGTGAAGTTACCTTTTGACAGACAGCAAATGCCGCTTGTTCTGGAGTCATGTCATCAAACGGTATTAATGCTGTAAAAAGTTCCCACATGACAATGCCAAAACTGTAAACATCTACTTTCTTTGTGTGCTGTTTTTCCTTTATCATTTCTGGTGCCATCCAACGGTAAGTTCCCGTGAAGCCCTTGGTACTGCCGCATTGCGATTCTAAGCACGATATGCCAAAATCTGCAACCTTCACACACATATCTTCATCGAGCAGCAGATTTTCTGATTTGAGATCCCGGTGAAGAATTCCCTGAGCATGAAGATATTTCATACCACGTGCAATGTCAAGTGCCAATTTTAGGATTAGGTTGAGGGGAAGTGAATATGGCTCTTGTTGATGGAGGTACTTTCTCAGTGATCCACCAGGATAGTACTCGGTGATAATACAAAACACTGGCGGTTTCTTACATGCTGCTATAAACTGCATTATGAGGTCAAATATTTATACCGAGGTCATAGAACCGAAAACAACATGTAGTTCTTAGACTTATTACCAATCAATCATTCTAAAAAACGATCCTCAAACTGTAAATGAAAGCTTAACAATTTTCACCACTTCAATGAATAGGATATTTTTACCGAATGACAAAAGAATATTAAGACTATATCCAAAGTTGTCGATAAGGATCAACTAACAATATGAATACCACTTTGCAGCTGACACGAGGGGACGTGTATACAAACATGTGGACCTACAATATCAATTGCAGCACATTCACTCTGAAAGCATGTGTAGTTGTATAAGATTAGCCAATATAACAAGTTTTTAACTTTTTTTTCTTTAATATTGTCAAGTTATGGCCAATCCTTTTACTCACATCTACACGAAAGGAGCAACCACGACTCAAATAAGCCTACAAGCTATATTTTGCTCAAACAATCTTAACATCCAGCCTAATCAGAAAACTCAGATAATGCCAGTGCAATTTTGATCTTGCTATTAAAAGCTACATCATTCACAAATCAACGACATACAACACAAAAATTGAACAACCTCGTCTAAAACCAGACATATTCATTAATTTACATCTTCAACGCATTCCATCGCAACAATATCATTTTCTCATCAAAGACCTTATATGTCCAAAAATTTTATTTTTTTCCATAAGAGGCCTAACAAGTAGGCATTTCCACAATCAATGGTAACATGAAAATCGAAAATAAAGTCTTCGTATACTTTCTTACCATATTGAACTATGGTGCATCTAAAAGGTTAAGTTGCTAGATATAGATCAAACTTATATACCACTCATAAGAGGAAAAAATGAAAAAGAAAAAAAAAGAAATATATTCCTACTTACAGTGATGATATTGGGATGCCTTAACCTGAACAAGAGAGCAACTTCTGATGTAAATTGCTTCTCCAACAATGCAGCCAACTCTCCATCCTCTTCAGGTTGGCTAATAAGCTTAATTGCTGCTTCTCTCTGCTTATATACCCCTCTATAGATTCTGCTGTGCCTCCCAGAAGCAAATTTGTTGCCTATGTAAAGCAGTGACATATCAGCACTCCATTCTTCTTCTCTTCCACCTTTAATTTCAGCACCAGATGACACCAAGTATTTTGACCATGAAACTGCTCTTTTGTACTCTCCCAATGACAGCCTCCTCTCCAGCTTGCTCTGGGTGCTTGCGATTTGCTTAAACCAGTAAAAATTCTTCATGGTTTGTGCATAGAATGATTCAATTCCTCAATTATAAGAGAAAAAAAGACTCGAACGTTTTGTGGGCACAAGGGTTTTTATAACTTGAAAATCGATTCTAATTAACTTTGAGAGGTTGAAGATTTGGGTTTTCAGTTACATTTTTGAAGTTTTTCTTTTTCTGGGTTTTCATTATCAGAGACAAAAACGTTCACAAACAACTCAGATTTGAAACGGGATTTTAGTCGCTGTTTATTCAAGAAAAGTAGCTTCGCCCGTACATACAACAAATGTATATACACGTGTCGATGTGTAGAAACAAGATACGTACAAGATTTTCTTAAAGCTTCGATCTTGGTACCAAGAATGGAGTTCCAAGAAAGAGGGTTGGATGGATTCAACTAAAAACGCTAATAAGCAGATTAATAAAAGAAGAAAGGGAATTCATAAAGAATGTGTGTCGTAGTTCTATGTGAAGCTCAGATGGAGATTGAGTTCTCTCTGTAGGGAGGTGGCGCCTGGGGAGGACATGGAGGCAGGCGGTATAGGGATGGGGTAGAGTAGAGTGGGGTGGGGCTGTTGGCTATCTATTTCTGTCACACTGATGACTGATGAAGAGTTATGAAGAATTATGAATGTGAGAGATGTATAGATATAGAGAGAGAAAGAGAGGGGATAGCATATAGATACATCATACATAGAGATTAGAGAATTATTATATGGATAAAGTGAGGAAGGTAGAAGAGAGATACAAAGTTAGCCTAACATATACAACGTGCGAAGATCCACTTCAGAGGAGACATACGGGAGTCTAATGATGGAGACCTCTGCCCATCCACTCACATGACCCTTAGATTTCTATAGAATTACTTGGATACCATAGCCAGTTTCTTGAATTTTTTGCCCCCGTTTTGCCACCATTATTCTTTGTTAAATTATATTTATGTTTTTTTTTTCTCTTCTTATTGATCACATATTTTTTAATTAAATAATATTAAATGTAAATTCAAAAATTTTTCCCTACTTTTTAACATACATTCTTAAAAAAATTATAATTTCTCTTATTATAATGTGGAATAATGAGGACCAAATTGACACTTGCTGATTTGTCATTTCGAATTCCAAATATGGATTAATCTACTTATACGTCTATTCTCTACACATTGTATTACACTTTCTTATGTGTTAAAAATCTGATCATGCATTGAAAAAAGTATTGTTAAAATTAATGCACGGGAATTTGCTAACTCACTAAAGTGTAAACTAATGCGTCAATATTTATGTACATGCAGCATGATCTTCCAAATATACTCACATAGGATCTTGAGATATTTCATCCTCTTCGTTCTCATCCTCAACCTTCTTGTGAAATTGATGAAGTGCTAAAAAATTGGAAAGAGATGGAGCCTGAAGGGAATTAAGCTCTTTTTCACCCTCAATAAAATGAGGTTTTTTTTTTTTTTTTTTTATAAATGAGTTTTAAAATGGTGATTTTTTGGAGAATTATGATTAAAAAGTAGAAAAAGTTTTGAGTTTACTTAAAAAATATTTTATTGTGAGACGTGTGTTAGAAAATAAATTTGATAAAAAGTGAGTTTTGGTGTAATGATTGTCAAACAGAGGCTCAATAACCCCACCGACGAATGTGAAAGTTGTCGATGGTTTAATTTCTATAATCTACATGGATATCGTGCATTATTTTTTTAATAAATTAAAATTTTGATTTAAATATCACATAATTAGGCCAAATGAGAATTAAGCGCCTCGAAATAATTGTACAATCCTTGATTCCTTTAAATCTTCCTGTAATATAATCAGGAATGAAATCACACAGCGTCATGTCGGACCACTCATATTACATATTTTTTAATTTATTTAACTTTTTTCTAAAATTTAAATTTTCTTTCTTTCCCTTATTACAGCGTGTTGTGCACAAATTTTCCCCTGAATCATCAATTAAATTTTCTTTTCTTCCCAAATTCTATATAAAGGACAATCAATTCCACCAAAATCTAACATTTTCTCTACGTCACTCATCGTAATAGCTTATGCCGAACACAACTTTCGCCCACGAAATTAGATATCTTCTATCTATCAACCCTTGATCCACGATTGTAGTAATTTATGAAATATTTTTATTGTTGTTATATTGTTTTAAAAAATGTAACTTAATGTTTGCCCCTTAAAATTAAGGATAATTATATTACCACCACAAAATTTATTAAGTGCACCACAATTTTTAATTTTTTTCTTATTTACTTAAGTAGCCTTAACTAAAATTACTTAATTAGGGTTAATGTACTTTTAATTAATACACCACATTATAATTACACCACAAACCTAAACCTAATTTCTTCTTCTTCTTCTTCTTCTTCTTCTTCTTCTTCTTCTTCTCTATAATTGCTAGAGATCATAAATAAACCGATCACTTCTTTTTGAAAAATTAATTTGCACTAATTATAAGTTTGAAGCCGAATTAAAAGTTGACCAACTCCCAAAAGTACGAAGATAAATCATTCCTAAAATGTAATGAGAAAATTAATATTTAAAAATAAAGGAAGAAAATAAAAACCGTACCCAGATTTATGAAATTCCAATCGCAATCCTCCAAATCCTTGAGGTTGCTTTAAACACTAATAACCCAGCCCAATGCATGTATGTGTGAGTGAGTAATAATTACTTTCAGTATCTCATCTTCTTTTATTAAGTTTAGAAATATTTCAGTGACTTATCTGAAATTAGAAATCAAGTTTATTGACAAAGAGATACAAACCCATTTATTTGAAATCAAGTTTTCTTCTTCTTCTTCCTCCTCTTTATCCTCCCTTCCTTTTAAAAATAGCGTGAATAAGAAGAAAACCTTACCCATTTCTCTTGATAATGTGGATGAGAAGAAATGGGTAAGGTTTTCTACTTCTTTTTGTGTCCAGTCCATATATCTATGGATGCACGCAACTTAAAAAAGTACACGGTTGAGAGACATGTCTAGAGAAAAACAAAAAGATAAAGTTTAGTTATGGTGTATTTATTAAAATCCAAAATTCTTCTTTTTTATTATTTTTATTAAATTAGGTATATAATTGTAAAATTGTTTTGGTATATTTATTAAAACTATGTTTTAATTATGGTGTGAATATAATGTGGTGCACTTAATAAATTTTGTGGTGGTAATATAATTACCCTAAAAATAAAAGTCCAACTCTACCATGGAACAGGACCATAGAAAAACATAAATAGTAAAATAAAGTTATTTTCATCACTTTAGATAAATAGTAGTTTTGGTGACATTGAACTTACTATCTTCAATTGACGAGTGTACTCTTATCTAAATTGATGCTTACTTCCATCACTAATAATAAATAGTATTAATCATAATTTCATCACCCTAGGGTACTTTTGGAAATAAAATAAAAGTTCCATTTTAGCCTTCAAAAAGGAATTAAAAAGTAGAAGGTTAATTTAGTAATTTCAAAGCATATGCATGGTTATGGCATGCCATTAAGAGAGTTACAAGAAACATAAAATGTAATGGCACGTGGGACCCACACGTGTTCTCCTCTTTTGAATCTGTGATGTGTGGCTTAGTGTACTCCGGAGGACACTGCCGTATGCACCTTCCGTATACGGTCACTCCCCATTTAAAATTCTCTCTTTTTTTTCTTTTTAAAAAGTATTATCTAAAATTTTAAATCACTGTCCAAATAAAAAGTGGGTTGTTCTCTTTGTATTCAATTTTATATTTTAAGTTTTGAATTCATTTTGAGTGTTGTGTTTTAAGTGTCCGTTTGAGATTGTTGAAAATGTGTTCTTTTTTACATTTTGAAAAATTATTTTGAAAATACAAAAAACGCGTTTTGAAAATTTTAACTTGATTATAACCAAAACGACAAACGACAAATTTGTTGTTTTGGGTTTTCTTTATAAATTTTTAACTTGTTTTCAAAAACGCGTTTTTGAAAATAGGAAAGAGAACGTGTTTTCATTGTTTTGAAAAATCGAAAAAAAAAAAAGGGCTTGAAAGTGGTAAATAGAATATGCCCTTGAGATTTGATAAGCATAAATCTTGTCGTGAGCTTTTGAGCAAATAATTTTGCACTTATCTGCCCATTAACTATTCTACTTTCTTTATTAGGCTAAATGTATTTTTTTTCTTTATTATTATTTTTGGAAATATATCCATATTACAATTAATTGGAATGTCTAATTTATATAAATTTGAAAAGAATTTATTTTCGTTCCACCATGATTCTTGTTTAGTATGTATCTTCTTGATGTCTAATCATATAGCATGGTTCTGTGGATTTACGATTTGTTCATATCTATCTAACGACATTGATTTGGTTCTGTAAATTCACAAATTTTATCTTATTGGTAGATATAGAAAGAAAATGGAAGATCCAACAAATTAGGGCTCGTGTTTAAAAAATCTCGTTGATCATATATTTTTTTCTTAAAGTTATACAATTTTGATAATACTAATTTTATGCACCGATAATAATATAGTATAATCCCAATCAATCAATCAAACAAGCCAAAAAAATTGTAGCTTTAAAGATTTGTACTTGGAACGCGTAATAGTGTGGGGCATGCATTTGATGGTACAATATTTAATTCGGCCCGTACATGACCGTAAAACCGGTGGCTTTTTTTAATTATAATGATCATTAATCAATAATTAATAAACGGTAATTTGCTTGTACATTAAAGTACAAACTTCAATTACACTATTATTTAATCAAGTTATGGCGTACGAAAGACTCTTGTAGAGTACCAATACTATTATATCGAATCTCTATGTCAAGATGGGTAGAGAATAATACATAATGTATCTCGAAATTCTTTACAATTCGAGTAGAGATGTTATTTAAAAGAAATCAAGTAATTTTAAGTTCTATATTTTTTAGTTATTTCGAGATTTGAGTATTCATTATGTCGATCCAACGTTGTATGAGGAAATTTTGGTTTAAAACAGAGTCAATATTTTGTGAAAATATATTGTGTGCAAAGATGAATATCCCAGGTATGTAGAAGATCTGATGAAAGGTTTAGGCCCCATTTAATTAAAATGGTCGAAAAAATCTATAGTTAACTCTTTTAAGATTAGTGCTAGTACGGTGGTGTCTCCTAATGCAGTTGAAGAGTTCAGCATTGATAGAATGTTTCATCCTCATTCGTTTTAGGAAAATGGGTTGATGGAGCATCGTTTAAGGTAAGTTGACATGATGTGGTACTTAGTTCGAAATGAAACTTTTGGACATATTATTTTTAATTGGCTTAACTAATATATAGTGATTTATAAATGTTAAGTTTATGTGTCAAAAATGTGAATGACAAGATTATGTCTAAAAAGACAGTCAGTTAGAACTTGATCGTATGGTTTTTGACAGATTTCTGTTGCTGCGGATTTTATTTTATGGTTTCAACGCCTAAACACAGGATGCAATATTTAGTTTCCTTATTGTAGCTTATACAGATTTATCTTCATACCATCCTAGATATTATTTTATTGGTCAAATAATTGAAGTTAAAGAAAGATTTATATAACATAATTAAACTTTCCTTAAGTTAATATTTTACCATATCAAATATACCTCATTTGATTCTACAATATTTTTATCGTATTTAATGATTTTATTTTAGGTAAGACCAATTCGTGTCTTGAAGATTACATAAGCAAAGCAAAACATCAATGGACGGACCAATGCTTTTGAGAGATATTAGTCCTGTCGTGAACTAGCAACCTTGAGTTCGACCAAAATCTCACCGCGAATTGTATTCTTCAATCATACTTGAAGAAAATACACGAGAGCGTGAATGGTTGATCCTATTCAATAATAGGCTAGTTGGCGTGAAAATGGTGATTGCGGGCGAATACGACAGTGAAATGACAATAAAATCAAGATCGGGAGGTTTGATTCCACTTCCACAAGTCAAAAAAGAAGAAAACGAGAGAGTTGTTCTTAAATTTCTTTTGATTGTTATTTGTTAATTTTGCAAAATTATAAGACTGACACTGTTGCATTTTTGATCATTTGATTTTAGTGGATTGATTCACCCGTGACATGGGGCCCATGAATATTTTCATTTGGAGTTTATAACGTTATATCGGTGTTCATCTTTTATTATGTTAGTTAATTTTTGTGATTGATTAAAACTTTGTAGAACGCTAGATTCTTTTTAGTGCTGCGATCATAATCGTTTAGAAATAACTCATAAAGTATTTTGACCGTCTGGCGTGAACTGTTTGAATTGAATAATTAAAAATATTTTTTTTAATTTACTGGATTTTAGAATTTACAAAAATTATATTAAAAGTACAAATAAAAGTATCGGGTAAACACGTTGAAATTAATCATCTCAAGTTTCAACATATGAAATATTCTTTTTTTCTTTTTTCCATCATCGCGTACATCTTTATGTTATTAAAAAAAAAAATATTCCTCGTTAAATGACAAAATCTCCCAACTTGTCAACCATGCGAACAACATTATTGATTACTCAACCAATTCTACTAATTATAATCATTTAGGTTCACGGTTCTTGTCACTTATACAAATACTTCAAATTATCAAGTTTCTTCACTAAAGAAAGAAAGAAAAAAAAAAAAAGCAATTATTTAATGCTTAAAAAGGCTGTTGATGACTCAGGTTATCAACTGTCAAACTGATCATACTGGATTTTAGTGTATTGAGATGGACATGTGGCCACACTGGTCATTATATACGGTAAAGTACGGGCATGACTTTAATTAATTACTTTGGCACGATTAAACTTGCTTAGCATTAGCTTATAAGTTAATATAAATATATAATTAATTGTGTTTTGCAGTAGATTCCATGTTAATGAAAACGAGATTGAGTTGGTAATCAAAATTATATATATACTATTTTTACAATTCATGATTTAACTAACCATTGTACATATTCTTGCTTTCATATAAAAAAGGGAAATTTTGAATTACGCTCTTCAATCTTAAAAGTAGTGTGGTTTGATTTCAAACTTCAAAAGAGAGGTTTTTCGAACTTATTTAAATTTGAGAATCTGGGTTCCTACGTAATGGGATTGTCAATGTGGATGTTGATTGTTTGATGATTTTTTTTTTTCCAACTTTAAGCCATCTGAAAATCGCAAGAAAACTTAACGTTCAAATTAATGATTTCTATCACGTGAGACCCAAGATTTACGTATTTAATAGTTTTAAGACTCATATCATCGCTAATTGAAAAATTAAGGAGCTAAGCCCTAATTTTCCCTATAAAAAAAAAAAAAAAACAGTATGTAAGCCAAAGAGAGTCGTTTAAAATTTTTGAAAAACAACATGAAATTGTCTTTGTAGTAGACGGTTACTTGAGTGAATACATCTTCAACTGTCTCTAAATAACACGATATCAAAGTATCTCAACTTTGTTCTTTGTTTTACATATATATTAAATACATTAGATGAAACAAAGATTGAATGGAACTTAATGAGTCAATTGACTTCAATCCAATAAAATCGATCTTAAGTACTTGCGTAAAATGTTGGACTCAACTTCCATGTAAATTGTTTTTAAGATGGGTAGCCTGTTAAATTGATAAACTTTACTCGAACTCTTTAACATTGTCGTCAATTTGTACATCTCCGTACCACGCGGAATCTAATTAATTTTCTCTCTAATACTAGTGGACCTCAAAAAAAAAGTTATTGCCTAATTATGCAACAAAAATAAGTAGATGAAAAGCTAAAGTGGTGGTTGGGTCAGAATAAGTTGGTTACGTAGAGAATATTTGTCATTTAGTTCATATTTGAACACTGCAAGAACATGGCTGGTGTTGGAATCACGTGCACTGGTTTTGCTGTTTGGTTTTGAGAGAATAGAATTTAGTGATTTTATTTATTTATTATTATTATTATTTATTGTGTGGTCCTAATCAATTTATTGCTGCTGTTCCTAGATTTTCCAGTTCACAAAATTGCACTGCACCACCATGTTTTGACATGTTCACAAGATGCATGTACAAATTATTAATAAGATGTACACAGTCTAGTTAAGTTCGATTTCGTTGCAAACTCAATCAAATCGAGAATTTCAAATTTAGTTATTTATGGAACCGAACCGAACCGAATCAAATAGTTTGGTTTCGATTTCAGTTTGGCTCCATAATTTGGAAAATATATTCCAATACTTGTTTTGGAAAATCCATTGTAAGAATTTCAACAAGATGGGTTAATTCTTCTCCAAAAAAAGGGTGGAAACAATTTTCTTTTAAATGGGCAATTCTTCCACGTCGTCGATGCATTAGTCAATTTTGATTTGATTTTCGAAAGGTAAATAAAAATTCGGTCCATATAGAGCATTTAGTTCTTCGAAAACTCAAATAGTTTCTTAATTCTAATACTTCAAATTAAACAAAAACATAGAAAATTAATTATTTAATTTTTTTTTAAATGTTTAATCTACTTAGCTATTGAGATGTGAGAAATACTAGATCATATGAATAATTCATAGAATAAGGATGAGAGATAACGTGTCACTTTCTTACTAGTTTTCTTGCAAATATCATGTCAAGAAAATTAATAAAAACCTAGTCAGAATTTAGTTGATTAGACTTTTACCTGCAATCATGCATATGACAATTTTAACTTTTATACATTTAATTGTCAAAAGTAATTATAAATAATCATTTGTTTTTTCGTAAAAGTTTCGAGAGTAGATACTAAGTTGAAATGACGAAGATCTGAATTTATCGATGAGCCATCCCAAAAGTTACATTAAAAGAAAGAAAGAAAGAAAAAGAGTATTTACTATATAAATGGGAGATCAAAATTTGCAGATCTGAAGAATTATTAATTGTCAACCATGAGAAAATAATAAATGAGTATAAGTTGGCAGGTAGCCTAAGCTGGCAAAAAGTTGCTCTGAACTTTGTCTAGGCCCAGTTTTCTACCAGCCCAACAAACACAAACATGTTGGGAAAGACAGAGACTCAACTTGTAATTCTGTGTAATATTCATTCATTTTTCAAAGAATTCAAATCAGATCAAACGCTAAACCAAGGTTGTTCATATATCATCGATCGACCTAAAACCTCGACTTTTACCACTCGAGTTACATAGTAAGTACAGAGTCGTAATACAAATTCTTCCATCCTTCGTACTACGAGAGAATTAACTTTACCCACAAAGGGTAGTTCAAAGAATTATTTACACCAATGAATGCCTCAAAGGATAACATTTAGTCAATATAAAAAAGGAATCTACTCTCTTTTGACACTGGAAAAAGAAAATAAAAAGATCAGTTTCAATGTGTCCCACTAACCATAAATGATGAAAAAAAGAAAAGGATAGAAATGACATCTAAGATGAGATGAAAAATACAGTGTTATGTTTGTCTATAAGAAAAATCAGTTTCTATGTACCACAATGAACATAAAGGGAGAAAAAAAGTCGAAATGACATTTGAAATGAGATAACATATAATGGAGATTATGAGGTGAGAATAAAGCAGCAATAGAAAAATAAACCGTTTACTTGACTTGATTAGTTACCAGATCCATCTGAAATAATTATCTGTATAACAGGAAAGAAGAAAAAAGATACATTTTTCCTTTTATATGGCCCCCCATAATACTATTCTAAGAACAAGTGAATCTTACAACAGAAATCTCAGCATATAGTCAAACTCTGATGAACTAAAACACTCTACAGAAAAAGAAAATAGATATTAGGAAAATGTTTGGGTTTCTAATAAAACACTATGTTTGGCAAGCCGAACTGATAGCTGTGAAGCAGATAAGTGAAAGCTTTTTGATCCTTACTAGTACCAAACAAAATTCTCATGGTTACCTCTTTTCATGTGGTTATTTATGCAACTTTATTCCGAGTGATGATCATCCTAACTTTTGTTGCATTCTCTAAATCAAGTCCCAAAAGTCTGAAACTGTGAAAGGGGGAAAGAGTTCTCCAGCTCATTTTTGACCTGATTGAAAAGACCAGCAATGTGTAAGCGTTAAAATATAAAAGTATAAAATATACATCAGAAGCAAACAAGAAGATTGACAATGTACGTGCAAACTTCATTTGTTGAAGAAACCCTTAACGTAAAGGGTCTTTGTTTACTTCAAGATAAAAAGACAAAGCGGCACACACCAAGTGTAAAGAAGCAGAATAATTCTCACGAAAGTGTATATACAAGAATATCTGATTGCACCACGGCATACATAATTAAGTTACTAGTAATGAAAGTGGAAAATTATGTGCGTTTCCAATGACTAAAAGAAAACAGACCATTGGCAGGTGTTCTGACGATCTTACAGACTCGAGATATCTTCATATGATCGAAAAGCTAGTTGTTTGGATATAATTTACAAAGCTCATAAATGAATTCCAGTAATACAGTCATATCAAGCATTAGGAACTCCCTTAG
The DNA here is from genome assembly GCA_903798385.1 of Fraxinus cuspidata. Classification (NCBI taxonomy): domain Eukaryota; kingdom Viridiplantae; phylum Streptophyta; class Magnoliopsida; order Lamiales; family Oleaceae; genus Fraxinus; species Fraxinus cuspidata. The sequence continues at coordinate 6,586 of CAIGRP010128771.1, read as the reverse complement.
TCCCCCCATTTGATGAAATTTTTTCTTAGACATTTGCCTTGCTTCTCAAAATAGAACCTTTGGTAAAGTTAGCGTGTTTAATGTGAACAACTATATTCTTCTTATCATAGAATAGGTTATTAATTAATATGGTCACATGGCCATTTTTAATTTGAAAACTGCCAATAAAGAGTCAATGCCATAAACAGCCTCAGGATATATCTTAAAACTACGCATGTGGTTTTTAAGAACCTAACCACAAGTTTAATCAATGCAAATCACCTTCCCATCTTTCTTATTGTTTAGCAGACCACTGGAAACCTACAATACACCTTTGTAAAGTTCTAACTTCTAATATCCAAACACATCAAATTCATGAGGAGAAATCACAATGACGCTGATATAACTTCGACTAGAAATAAATGTAAACCTTGAATAATTCAAGTTGTAATTCCCTTTTTAACCCAAGAGAAAAATCCAATCAACCAATCCCTCTGTTTATCTTGATTAACGTCCTTGCAGCAGGCTCAGTACTGTGAAGAGAAGATTTCTTGTATAATTGGTGCATTATTCTAATAGAAGCAGATATCTTAGATAGAAAAGAATAAGGTACATAACGATAATTGGTAATAAAATACTTATAAACCCGGAGTAGATATATGAAGAAAAATATCCATTCAATTTAATTGATAGGATACTAACATAACAGAAAAGAAAAAAATGTTTATAGTACACTTAATCTCCTGCCATCTACTTCAAAAAGTTCCATTTCTTTGTCTGCAAAATTATCGTATCACAATCCAGCAAATTATTGAACTCCAGTTTACCTAGAAATGGAGCTCGATGCTGTCCTAAACAGTATCCGAAAAGCCAAACACAAAGCATCTTTATGTTTTTCAACAATCAATCTTGGGAAAAATATTCTATACCATTAAGGGAAGAGGCGTCCCAATAGAATCCCAGTGAAGACAAGTGCGCCGAACCACTTATTGGAGACAAATCTAATGATAACATCAAAAAGGGAAACAGATTATTTTCCCAAACTTTAAAATGCCAGAGCAAACTATCAATGCCTATATTTGTTCCTCAATTGATGTTAAGCAAAACCAATTTAACATGTTTTTGGTGCATCATATTCTACACTTACTTTCTATTGCAATCAGCACGACTGGATAGGTCAACTGTCAATATCTGCCAAGTTAATTGGCCAGACGCAGCCATCAAAAATGCGTAGTATGGCCACCCTGCTCCAGCAAATAAAGAAAATGAATATAACATCAAACATTTAATATGGCCATTACGGTCCATCTGAAAATGAAACAGAAATTAAAAGAGCTTCAAAGAGAGAAGAAAATAAACATGGAAAGAGAAAACAGTAACCGGGAGGGGGGGGGAGGGGGGGTGGAGATAGATAGTTTACTCATATAAGCTGAGGGAATTCAGCTACGAGCAAGACAAAAAAGAGAAGACGCACCAAGATTAGCATTAAATCCACCAAAAGCAAGGCTGCCAATGCATGCTATTCCAAATCCAGTAATCCATTCTTTGGTTGAATCTCCGAATCTCAAGGCTGTTGATTTGACACCCACTTTCACATCATCTTCTTTATCCTAGATCAAGGTTAAGAATGAGACAAACGAGACCCAAACTTCCATATATGAATGCAGAAATGCCAGTTCAACACCTTTACACATTATAGATAAGTACGGATGAGATGTTAGAGGGATAAACCGAGTTTCGAAAATCTAAATAGATCTAAATTCAATACACAAAGATAGCATCTATCGAAAGGATCTAGAAGGTTTTAATAAGGATTTGATTGCTTTAAAAAATATTGCAAGTAACTTGTTCAACAATTGTGTCCAAAAACAAATGAGGAATAAGCAAAAGAAACCTTAGGATAACCAAGCACTACAGAATCTACAAGTCTTTGAATTTCATGATATCAAAAGTCAAAACAATTGTAGAAATATAGAACAAAGTATTTCGCCATGGAATCACAACACAAAGCTCCGACAAGCAAATAGCATTGTTATATATCACATTTCTTTAAGTTGTGATTCATTTGAGATTCATCAATTTATATTAACATCCAGGTGGCCAGAAGTTCTGAACAAAATAAAAAGTACCTGATGCGCATATATTGTATCATACACAAGTGTCCAAAATACACCAGATGCGTAAAGCGGGAGTACAATAGCAGGATCAAGACTTCCTCTAACAGCTGCCCAACCAAGTAAAGCCCCCCAGTTAAATGTCAAACCTAGATAGGCCTGAGGCTGCACCCACATATTTTCATTTTCAGATATATCAACTGATTTGTCCAATTATATACCAGACCATATAAACATGGATATAATTTTGTTACCATATCTCTGTGCAGGTCTAAAGAGAGGCAGGGAGGGAATAAGAGAAAAGGACAAAATAAAAAAGGGAGAAGGCAATAACAGAAAGAGAACTAACAGAGAAAGATATTAGAACACATTACCCAAAATGTTAGTCTCTTCATAAGAGGATATGAAAATACCAGCAGCAAGGATGAAGCTCCCAATACACGGCTGCAAGAAATTTGACGAATCAAAACCACCCAACTAATAATACATGTATATTATATATTCTAGTAAACCAAAATTACAAAATAAAATGTTTTTGTATTATCAAAAGAACTCAGCAAATAAAAGTCTTTCAGCAATCATATTTAGCTGATTAAAAACAGTGGGAAAGAACTAGAGAATATGGAAGGCATCAAATAGCTAAAAACTGCCATAAAGTGATTTTGAGAGGAAGATATTGATGGCTATAATGACAATTTGCACAATAACTCCGTTACATATAGCATAAAGTTGTCTCTTCACTTGAACCAGAGAACCAAAACAGGTCAAGCCATAGTCTTGTAATGAAACTGCTTGGTACCTTACTAAGACACAGTTGAGAAAATGATTTAAGTTTTCTTTTGAATTAGATTATTGTCGTGTTAACTCTCTGGTCCTATGTCACTGATCCAAGACCATGGTACACTAATTATCACTCTCCATGGTAAACCCTCACCTGAGGAGAAGATTACTTCACTACATACTGCATAAATACCTGGTACTCACAACATGTTTTCTTGGTGATTACTTTGTCACATATGAGCAATTTTAATAATCAGTAATAAAATATATGACATTCTGTGCAGAGTGAGAATCTAAATAGGATACAGTCAAGCTACAAAATATTGGAGAACATGCTCAAGGAAAGCATCAATCAAGATCAAATAAGCAACCAAATGTTTGAGAATTAACAATATAAAAATGTTTCATGATTGAGTAATCCTTGCATAATCAAAATAAAGAATGACTAGAAAATAAAACAAACCTAAAGTTGTTCAATTGCAGAAGAATCCCAAGACCTAAACTCAATTGAAAAGCAAGAAAACAAAGTCCTTGAAATGGTGTCAAAATGCCACTGGCAACTGGCCTCGACCTTGTCCGCTCTACCTACACCACATTAAGCTATCAAACAGGCAAGGAAGCAAATGAATAATCACAGGTAGTAGAAGGTTCTACTTAAAATACAGAAGAAAGATATATGAACAAAAATGCAAAAAGACGAAGCGCCTAAAAATGGTAGAATATATCAACTGTGAATAACTAATTCATCTATCCAATATGAAAAGAAGATACTTATCAGCAACATGTGCACATTTTCTAGTGGCAAAAGGTACTGAGAAGCAAAAGTTAATAGGTGAACTGAATGTGTAAGGGAATCAAACGATACAGTTTGAGACATAGGAACAAACCGACTCGTAAAAAAGGATCAAAGTTGAAAATGCAAAAAATGATTGTTACATGAAATATAATGTAAAAGAAAAAAACAGGGAAACCAGAATTTCCACTTTCTTCAATGATCATTAGACAACCTCTGGTAAGGGAAAAGTTGGGTGGAAAGGCAAGGAGAAGTGGAAAATGGAAGGGACCATCTTTTCCCTTGTCTTGTTTGAAGGGGAATTGATGCGGAATTCGAGGTGAAACTGAAAGGGATTCTATTATTTTGATCAAGTAACCCTTGGCAAAATTTGAATCACATAATAAAGAATCATTCAAAAATTTGTTTTATCCTATTATCCCGCCGTCACCATAACAAACAAAGGGAGTGAATTCTCTCCTATGATCCAATCAGGTTTTCATTCCCCTTTCATTTCACCAGACTTCCTCTAGTGCCAACTGAGCTCAACAATCCTAAGGACCTAAGCCACTATCAGAATTCTACATCCATTCGTATAAGTTCAAGCAAGAACTGTGCACTATAATGTATAATTCCAGTCTTTTCAGATTTTTCTAAGTCAAGAAATAGTTCTGCAGTTCAGCCTTCATAAACCTCATATATAAATGGAGGTGTGTGTGCATATGAAACCTTAAGGCTTTGGTTGAAAATTACAGGGAAAGGAACAAAGATAAGTACGAAGTCCTGCTAATCAGAAGTTCAATAACATTATTAAGTTCAGATTGTCCATTAGACATGTATATTAATCACCCTAGTGTCTCTCTTTTCAACTAAAGAATAAAGATTGAACTAATGACTAATGTCACAGGCCTATGCATCTCTTCCTGTCTTGTGTACCTCATTTCTTCACTTAAATCCAAATTTAAAAGGAGCCTCCAAGTTAAATATGAAGGAAATACATGTTTGAATTTTGTAGTAATTAGTTAAATAATACACATATTACATATTACAAGCTCAGTAGCAAGCATAAAGTCCATTTCTTCAAAACTGCAATGTGGTACAAATACAACACATTAAAGAGGAGAACTAATCACCTTTCTATCAATATCCTGATCAAGTAGATCATTGACTGTACATCCTGCGCCACGTAAAAGCAATGCCCCTGAACCAAACAGAGCCATCATCTTAAAGTCTGGAAGGCTCCCCGGAACTGCTGCCATCGTTATAGACCTGCAACGAAATAAACAAAGATACCCCAAAACTATCAAATCCTAAAGCATTCAAACAGATAATTAACCTTCCTATTCATAAAAGTATCCAGTACTTGAGCAATGTAAGCACAATTTTTGCACAACTATAATTTCTCTAAAGTACAAAAATCACTAAATAAACGAATGTACTAACCACATGCAGGGCCAAGCAAGAAGCCAAGTGCCAATCGGCTTATCGAGGCGCGCAAGGTGGGCATAAGGCCGAGCTTTTTCAGGTAAATAAATATCGATCCACGACTGATCGGGTTTGCTATTCCCACTATTTTTCGGTTTTTGCTCGTTTTCCTTTGATGCTAGCGTAGAAATGTGAGAATTTCCAAAAAGCGTTTGATACACACCGAATGGTCGGATTAAATGAAAAGAATTGTAAAATTGGTGTTTTGAGCAGGAGTTTCTTTCGGAGAATCCGAAGAAATTGGAAGCATCGAGGAGAGAATGAAGGAAATTATTACTATGGTTTAAGGTCGGCGGAGGGTTAATGCCGGAAAGGGCAATTGAGAGGTAAGAGTGGCGACGGCTGAGGAGGCGGCGGCCGTGAGAGAGGCGATACATCGCCACAAGTAAAATACAGAAACAAGCAATAAGTTGATGAGAAATAAGTTCGAAGTTTCAGCCTACTCAGATAAGTTACTGGCTGAGATTCGGATTAAGGTTGCGTTTGAGTCACATTATTTTGGAAGAATATATTTTGAAATAGTAAATTGATGGAAAATGTGTGGTTAAAAAAGAAGGAAAAATTATTGATTTAATGAAAAATATTATTTTATTGAAAAATGTGTTGTTGAAAATTAGTAGAAAAAAGTGTACCAAACAGTGGCTAAAATTAGGGGTATTCATTTAAATAGACTAATCAACAATGATTTTTGTTTAAATAGTCTCTATTGTTAAGAATACTATTTTGCCCTTACTATTTATTTGCAAAAAATATCCTATATTTTTTCGTTGTTAGATCTTTCAAGGTTATACCTTACAATTCTCCTGTTTGGATTGTATGTTCTTAGAACTAATCCCGAGAATCTTAGTTTAGTATTTTCTTGTAACCAAATCAAGTATTGTTGTTGCTTGAATTTGTGATATCTTATAGCTCTTAGGATCTTATCCCACTTTTTTGTATTATTTTCTCTTCTAAGTTCTTCAGAGAGTATCATAATTTCTATGGATCTTAGTTCACTGGTTTTATCTTGGATTTTTCTAAATCTTTCAATATCTTCTCTTTTCTCGTGGTTCATTAAATTAATGATATCTCTTCAACCTTTCAAATTGTCTAAATATTCTCTACATTTTGTTAATTTTTCAAAAGCTCTAGGTTGGTCTTTTTTAGTTATGTATCCAAAAACAATTCATTCTGAAATTTCTTCTTCGATATCTTCGTATTCAGTTATGATATCTCCAATCTTTTTTATTTCTTTATAAGTTTCTACATGATCAAATCCTATATTGTGTTTACAAGCATAATCTATATCAAAATATATTTCTTCAAGTTTTTCTTGGCTAACAGGAAGTATATCTTTAGATTTTTCAACTATACTTAATAAAAATGAAATATCTTTTTCATCCAAATAAAACTTAAAACAATAATTACTAGAAGTGGATGCTTGTGAAGTGTTCATAAATAATTAAAACATATGCAT
>CAIGRP010128768.1:0-11118 GCA_903798385.1 Fraxinus cuspidata | reverse complement strand
AAACACAAAGTGTCTTGGACGGTCGAAGGAGCCGGTCCTTGGTCCCAAACACGAGGTGCCTTGGACGGTCGAAGGAGCCGGTCCTTGGTCCCAAACACAAAGTGTCTTGGACGGTCAAAGGAGTCGCTCATTGGTTCCAAACACAAAGTCCCTTGGACGGTTGAAAAAATCGTTCCTAGGTCCCAAACACAATGTGCCTTGGACGGTCGAAGGAGTCTGTCCTTGGTCCCAAACACAAAGTGTTTTGGACAGTCGAACAAGTAGTTCCTTAGTCCCAAATACAAAGTGCCTTGGACGGTCGAAGGAGTCTATCCTTGGTCCTCAACACAAAGTGACTTAAACGGTAGAAGGAGTCATTCCTTAATCTCAAACACAAAGTGTTTTGGACGGTCGAAGTTGGTCCTTGGTCTCAAAAACAAAGTGCATTGGATGGCGAAATGTGACAGTCTGTGGTCTTCAATGTCCATGAAAAAGTTTGCAATTTTGAGTTTGTTCATGAGCAAATATTATCTGAACCCGTAAAAAATAATCACAGCCAAAATTTTATTCTGCACTAAGACTCAAACCTCAGAGTCTTTGACTTGTTCTAAAGTTGAATCCCTGAAAATAAAAATGAATAATGTTAGTCTCAATCTTATAACAACCACACAAAAAAATTGTTATTATTCACATGAACAAAACACGGTACTATTCACGTGAACAGTATATGGCATTGTTCATGCTAAAATAGATAAACGTGAAAGGCCGAAACAAATTCCAGAAACCAAGAACCAAGATTTAAAAAAATAATAATAATTAAAATAAAATAATTAAAATCAATTTGGCTCATATAAATAGGCAGGTATCGGAGTTCACTTAAGCCCAACTTATCATAAAACATAAAAAGTCTGTTTAAAATCAAAATAAATAAATCATCGAATAACGGTTACTTTAATAATAATAATAATAATAATAATAATAATAATAATAATAATAATAATAATAAAATCAAGATTTATTAATTCATTTACTTCATAATAATTAAATAAATCTTGAATGGGCATTTGTAGACATAAAAAATAAAAAAGTAATAATAATAAATAATGGGTTTGGTCAATTTAAATAACTAGCACAATTAAGTTTACTGAATTAAAATCTATTAAGGCACATCCCACTATTTCAAAATTCACAATTATTCAATTATAATTATTATAATTGAATTAATTGAGTGGTTACCAAAATTGGTCACGAATTTCCATAATAAATAGAACAAATGGCTCATAGAAAAAGGGGTGAAAGTGTATAAGAAAATCAGAAGTACCGAAGAAATCCCAAAATCGGAGGAAGAGAAGAAATCATATGAACTTCAAATCATGTAAACACGAAGAAGATCAAAAAAAAATTCAAATCAAGTAAATCCAAGAAGATCAAAATCTTCTTCGAATAAAATCAAGATCAAGTCCAAGTTTCAAAATGTAAATTCAAGCTCCAAAATTCAAGTGTCGAACAAGTTAAGTTCTCGACAAATCAAATTCTCAACAAATCTCGAGCCTAGGTTTCAAGTCAAGTGGTTCCTCGTCTTCAAACATTCAGATCATTAATCAGAGAATTTTACAATTTTGCAATTACAAGAAGATTTATATTTATTTGTATTTCTCAAAAATATAATTTGTAACGATTTCTGTATTTTAATACGTGAAATCCATAGTACAGCAGCCCAAAAATAATTGCAGGTCCACTCCTTAAACACACAACCCACACTAAAGGCTCTAACACTGGCCCACTCCTTAAACATACAACTCACACTGAAGGCCCCAAAAGGAGATCGACACTATGAGCTCCAAAACAGACGCGAGCAGTCGACCGGCCACGAATTGTCCAAAATCACGTCGATTACTGACAAAAAAAATGCCAAGAAAGAAACGTCGTCGCTCACCCGAAGTAGACCGGCCACGAATCGCCCAAAATTACGGCGAGCCCACACACAGGACGTAGGGATTGCGTCGATTACTCACAGAAAAATACCGAACAAGAAACGACGTTGCTCATGTAGAAGACGCCGAGAATCACATCGATTGCACACACTGAAAATTGCCCACGGAGACATCGGAGAGCAACTAATGAACAATAAAAGATTCAGCATATCTTTTATAGGTATAGCTATGATATCATGTCAAAGTTTAGCTGAATGATTTTCCCATTTGAGGGTTCTTCCACTAAATAGAAATTATATACATCCTAAATATGGTAACAAGACTAATTACAATAATTTACAATCAATTATGTAGGTATTTATAGTATATGCAATCTCCGTAATCTTTGTCATTCTTCAATCTCACTGACAAATACTTTGTCACCAATGTGGTTATATGAGAGCCAGTTGTAAATAATTTCCTCGCTAGCTTTCAACAAGACTTTGTTCCAGGACTCCTGTCGAAGGCTATATGAAACTTCTTTCCCCTAGAATGCACTAGTTAGTTGGTCACAATCTCCACTACAAAAGAAATAACCACACTAAAACTATTTTACTAGAAATTTACATTCAAAGAGAACAAAATACCTATTTATTCCCATCTTTTTCTAATTAATTGCGATTATTTTTCAATCCATGCCTACAGAGAATTAAAAAAAGGCATATATATTGTTAAATAATAATTTATTGATCAAGTACAAAATTTAAATTAATAATCTTTAAATTACTTATGTTAGTTCATGCTATTATTGACATTATGATGTATGATTGACTAAAACATGTATCAGAATATTTATATATATCATTAGACAATGCCATGGGGTAACTAAATTGTGAATCATGGTTATATTCATGAATGAAGGCATCATCAACTTGTAGTATATGATATGCCTTCATTTCTAAACTTATGGTTATGTTTACGAAACATGTTTTTATTTAGATATAATTTTTTTTTATCTAGATTTGGTATTCGACCATTGAACCATCAGATAAACAAGTGGTTTACTGATTGAACTAGTGACCTAATCCACTATCTCGGTTAATGTTCGAGTCGAGTCTCATTACCATGGTTTTGAGGATTTTAATTTGTCATAGGTTGTCATGACTGTTGTATTTTTGAAGGATTTGATTGCACTGAATCTTCGAGTAATATTTACAGTCAGAGATCAAATGACTCGTAAATAAAAGGACTTAAGAAGCCAACCCCAAATTTATGGGGAATAAGTCTCAGTTATCACTTTCTTGTTTGTTTTTTAGTGGTTGAAAGTACTTCTATATTTTAGGTCAAGCGGCGAGCATTTACAGGTTTTCCACAGAGGAGGATTTGTTTATGAATTATAGTATTGGGAAATATTTAGACCTAGTTCTCTGACTAAGGTTAAAACATTTTTCGCTGAGCGACTGCTTCCAAACAAATATATGCACTGTGACCTTTTTTTGAGGTGCTTTCAATCTTTTTTTGTATTAAGCACTTGTGTAGAAAACAGAATGAAATATATAAGTTAGTTGAATTACTTTTTGATGATTAATTTACAACCTTGTGAACTGAATTTATAGTACAAGGAACCAAAAAAGGTGAGGTTCTAAAAAAGAAAAGAGAAATTTACTTAATCTAAATAAGGTACCTAATCAAACATAATCAATTACATAATAATACAAAATATTCCCATAACTTTCCGGATTTCTATACTCCCCCTAAGTTGGATCGTAAATGTTGATCATATCCAACTTGTTGATTAAATTCTCGAAATTTTGTCGAGATAGTCTTTTGGTGAAGATATCTACAATTTGTTCTTTTGTAGGCACATAGTTCTTGCATAGAATCTCGTCTTCAACTTTTTCTTTGATGAAGTGTATATCCATTTCTACGTGTTTAGTTTGATCATGTTGGACTAGATTGAGGGAGATGTTGATAGTAGCTTTGTTATCTCAATAAAGTTTGATTGGAAGGTATACCATAGTCTGTAATTCTTCCAGTAATTTCTTTATCCATAGTCATTCACATATTCCTTGTGCAACTGCTCTAAACTCAGCTTCAGCACTACTTCTTACTTCTCCAACTTACCAAATTTCCTCATACGAAGGTACAATAGCTAGTAGTTGATCTCCTATCTTATATTAATCCGGCCCAATCCGCATTAGTAAAGACTTTTACTTCCTTTCTTTTGTTTTTCTTGAAAAAGAGTCCATTTCCAGGAGTACCCTTTGAGATATCTAAGTATTCTGTAAGCCTCTAGGTGAGCTTCATTTGGAGAATGCATGTGTTAGGTCACCACACTAATCACGAATGCAATGCCAGGTCTAGTGTATAACAGGTAGATTAGTTTGTCAACTAGCCATTGATATCTATCTTTTTCAACCGATTCTCCAGTTTCTTCTCATTTTCTTCCTTAGTTCATAAGAGTGTTACTTGGTTTACATCCAAGCATGCTTGTTTCAGTTAGAAGATCATGAATGTATTTTCGCTGTGAAAAACTAATTCCCTTCTTTGATATGGCTACTTCCATTCCCAAGAAATATCTCATATGTCCCAGATATTTTACTTCAAACTTTGTGGCTAGGCTTTTCTTAAGTCTCTCTAGTTCCACTATATTATCTCCGGTCAGTATTATGTCATCACTATATGCAATCAGGATTACTTTCGTTCCAGTTCAGATAGTTGATAGAACATCATATGGTTTGACTGTTGTCGATATTCTTAACTCTTTAGTACTCTTGCAAATCTGTCGGACCATGCTCTTGGTGACTATTTGAGACTGTAGAAAGATTTTTTTAAGTTTATACACTTCATTTTCTTCATTCATATTACAGAAACCAGGAGATAATGTTATGAAGACCTCTTCTTCTAATTCTACATTCAAAAGTGCATTCTTGATGTCAAGCTGTTGGAGAAATCAATCCAAGTTTGCTGCTAAGGACAAGATGACCTGAATTGTGTTCAATTTTGCTACAGGGGTGAGTGTTTCTGTGTAGTCAATGACGTAGATCTATGTATATTCTTTTGCAACGAGATGAGCTTTGTACCGTTCAACTGTCCTATTAGCTTTGTACTTCACATTAAAGACCCATTTGCAACCAATAGGTCTTTTCCCTCTTAGTAACTCTACCACATCCTAAGTTCTGTTTTTTTCCCATGCTTACATTTCTTCTAGAATTGCATCTTTCCATTTTTGGAATAGCCATGGCTTCTTGAATATCCCTTGGAATTTCTATATTATCAAGGTTAGAAGAAAAGGTGCAAAACCCTACAGATAGAGCATTATAGGAAACGAATTTTGAGATAGGATGAAGACTACATGACCGAGATTGTCTCCTAAGGGTAATAGGTAGGTCATTATTTGATGACTCGATTTTGTGTGAAATAAAAGGAGTCTCGTGGATATCTAGACCTATCATCGGTTCTAACTCTTTTGATGCTTCGAATGTGAGGTCTCCCTATACATTTGCTTTGGCTTCCTTGAGTAAACTAACATCTCCTTGTTAACTTGCTTTCCTGCGTTTCTCCCTGAATTTAAGTTTCCTTCTATAAATGGCTTGTTAAGATGAGGAGTGGTTGAAGGGGTATTTATGATAGGTTCAGTGGGTGAGAGATCAAATTCGAAGAATCGATCTTTACTTCAAAATCGATCTTCACTTCAATTCTCCTCTTAAAGAGAGACTTTTTTTAAAGTAGGGACTGTTTTTGAAGAATGTGATATCCATGCTAACAAATACATTTCTTGTGGACAGATCATAGCATTTGTAGCCCTTTTGGATAGCTGAGTATCCAATGAAGACACATTTAAGCGCACAAGGATCATGTTTAATCCGGTGATGAGGGTGTACATGGATGAATACAATACAATCGAATATTCGGAGGGGGTAAGTTTCAATCAAGACCTCTTTTAGGAAAGGATTCTTGGAATTTTTGGAGAGGTGGCTTGAATGAGAAAATATGACTGGGCATTCTGTTTATGAGTATGGGCATATTTGTGGTAAACATCAATGCACGGGCAACCTCAAGGAGGTGTATTTTTTCGCTTGGCAATCCCAGTTTCGACTCAAGAACCTTGATGGATTATTCCATGTTTTTGAAAGTATTCTTTCAAGGTACTGTTAAAGTATTTTGTACCGTTATCTGTGCCCAAAATTTAGATTTTTGTTTGGAATTGTGTTTGGATCATTGAATGGAAATTTATAAACACACTTCGAGTATCAGCCTTTTCTTTTATGAGGTAATGTTTTGCCAATTCATAATTCTCACATTGAAGATTAGTGGTCATTTTATTTGGAAATATGGTATGTGTACGTTGTAGGTACTAAAAATTGGGATGATTCATTCTAAAATGCCATAACAAAATTTCACTATCTCTAGGAATAAAAGCAGAATCACAAGTTACAAACTGATTTCGTTTATTCGCATTTCCCTCTTCAAAGTAGTAAAGTCACTCACATTACTTAGCACTCCCAATCATCTTCTCCAATGATAGGTCCTAAAATATACAATAGATGGGAGGAATTTATCCGAGCGATTATAATTTTTCTTTAATTGACTAATTGAGGGCAAGTTACAAGAGAGATTTGGAACGTGAAGAACAGACTTAGAGATTCGAATACTACCTTTTCCTGCTACAATATGGCTGTCAATGGATTGAATTTTGATCCAAATCCGATGAAATTAATGGGAGATGGATTCAAGGTCTTAGTTCGATAACCCGTTCAAGATCCGAATCTAACAATTCATTAACTAAATAGACCAAATATGGATTTAGGTTAATCCAATCCGATTTGTTATAAATAATTGAGTCGATAAAATATTTTTATGGCATGTTATTTGAAACTAAAATAAATAGTGAGAAAATAAAAAAGTCATCAAATTCAAAACATAAAAAAGTTGATATAAAAAAGTTGAAAAATTTATAACTAGTAAACTCATTTAAGAATTGGAAAAAATAAAATAAAATAAAATAAAAAGTTAATTACAACATTATTTTTTTTCCAAATTTCTTTAATTTCGAATCGAATATCTGATAACATAGCAAAACGGATATGGATTTAACAATCAAATATCCGTTGGATTATCAGATCGGATAATTTTTCTTATTGAATCGGATCGAATATAGGTAGATCCGGTCTAATATCCAATCCATTTATTGCCATAGCTACAAGTGAGTGTGAGCCATTTGCGATTTTGACTTTGATATTGTCTACAGAAGTGGAATATGTGGAAAAAAGTTGGTAAGAGTCTGTCATGTAATCAGACATTGGATAGAGTGATTGTATGGATTGCTCTTAGAAAATTACCTTTATGAGCTAGTGAACCGGATGGTCTAGATGTTTGAAAATTTGGAAACATTTTAGAGTTCTTCCATCTTTCAGTATTGAATGCAACATATGCCTGGTAGTCACGATTCTTGTTAATTAGTCTCGATTTCCAATTATTTGGTTTCCCATGTAAATTCCAACATGTATCTCCTTTGTGTCTCAGTTTCCAACAATGATCACACCAAGGGTGTCCCCTTTGCTTTAATCCTGGCCCATTTGTAGATGTCCCTTTAAATGTGTGTCCCCTTTGCTTTAATCCAGGCCCATTGCAGATGTCCCTTTAAATGTTGGTCCCAGTCCAGAAGGTCCACTCCATTTAGATCCATTGGCATCCGGTCCACTAAAGGATTTGACTTGGCCCGTATTTTAAAGCCTTGGACCGGCCCATTTGGCCCAACTTCTTTAAAAATGAAATTAGACCCATTTGGCCCAATTCCTTTGGAGATTAAAGCGGACCTGGCTTCTTCTTCCAGCCTGTCTTTCCTTCCTTCAACATCACCTTGCGTCTGTTTTCTTCCCTGCGCACTTCGGCGAAGGCTTCACACGACGACGGCAAGGGTCGCTTGCTTAAATTCGGCCCCTTACGTCATCAAGGTCTCGATTCAAGCCGGCCAGAAACTCGTATTCGTTTTCCAATTTCTTCTTGTACTGTACGCTGTCAGCTGGGCTATCCCATTCTTCTTCAAGGTTTTGGTCGAGTTCTTGCGAGAGGGAATTCATTTCAAGATAGTATTCTGTCACCTCTCTTTCCCTTTGTTTCGTCCACCACAACCTAGTTTTGATTTCAAAGTTTTTGGATGAATCTTCAGTGTCAGAGTACATGTCCCGTACAGCGTCCAACACGTCTTTTGCCATTGATAGAAAAGGTAAGTTTTTCCAATTGCGGGAGTCATAGAGTTAACCATCCCCGCTGTTACCATCGAGTTTTCTGGCTGCCACCTTTGTAGAAGGATGGCTGCCACCATGTAGAAAACGGAATGAAATATGAAAGTTAATTGTTTGCTTTCCGATTGTTAATTTACAACCTTATGAACTGAATTTATAGTACAAGGAACCAAAAAGGTAAGGTTCTAAAAAAGAGGAGAAAATTACTTATTCTAAATAAGGTACCTAATCAAACATAATCAATTACATAATAATACAAAATGTTCCCTTAATTCTCGGGATTTCTACAACTTGTTTAGTAAAGGTTTTGTTTGCTAAAAGGCTTGTCAAACTTCATTTTTCACCACGCATTCATTAGACCACAACTTTTATCTATTTTTTCACTAGACGTTTCATGGGACCTACCTGCTTTTATGAACTTTTAGCAACATCACAGAGCCCCTAAATGTAATAGACAACGATAGGCTAATAGTGGAATATATGATCATTTGGGTTCTAGGAGGTTCAAAGTTACTGTTTAACAAGGATTTTATTTTTGGAAGCTGGCCATTGTCAATATGAAGGAAATCAAACTCATAGTGAACTGCATGTAGTGATGTTAAGACTTCTTTTAGTTAGTGGCGGACACCTTGCTGAGTGAAATCATGTGCTTGTTTGATAAAAATTTATAAATTTCAAACTTCTTATGACCCAAAACTTTCATCAACTTTTCAACAATGCATTTCATCAACTTTTATCAAAAGCTTTGTCAAACAACACCCATACATATTTCTTCTTGCTTGTCTTTTTGGAGCAAGCGAAGGCCAAAGGGTATCGTCAATCACCAAGTATAACAATTTGATTCTGTAGAGGGGTATAGTGATGAAGAAAACATACAAAATAATATCACTGCTACAAGTAAGCAAAACTTTCTTATCCAGTTGAGGCTTGTTTCGTCCTTGAGTACAACATTTGGAGGTTAGCATCGGAATATTACTCCTCGAAGGGCATCCATTGCTGTTTCCTGAGCTAAGAAAATTGAGGAATGGAATGGAATCTGGTAAAGAGTCCACACCGATAGCTATGAACCACAAGAATTTGAGACAATTTTGTCAAATGATTGAAATTGAACAATCAATCTTAAAAATGGGGAATCTTCGGAGAGATGTAATTTCCTGCTACAGTTCAATCTTTTTTTTTTTTTTTTTATGAGACTAAATATCTAAAGTGCAGATCTAGTTTTATCTTGTCTTAGCGAATGACATTGTACATAAACAAATTTCTTTTCTGTTTTCTCAAGTGTAATATAAGTTACTATAGAATCTCTTTTCCAGGAAATGGATGAACCTGCATTGATTCCACATGTAGCTGAAGCCAGCTCCAAAAAGTATCCTTATGAAGTCCTTTAAGGAGCTTGCACAAGTTGCTTATGGATACTGCTACTTCAGAGCACTATGTAGTTCTCTCCTTTCCTTTGTATTGAATTTTAGTGATGGTTATATGGGTGTGCAATATAAGAATGTACATGCCTTTAAATATGTCTATTCTCTACTGGTTTGTCACCTTCCAGATACCTTTTGTCAGATGAATTCTTTGGAGAAGAAACCATATTTTTTGACATATTTGCAGGTATCCACAAATCTCTCTCGAACTCGTGTACTTGTAACTGGATATAATAACAAAAAGAAATAACTTTATAGCTGGCATTTGCAACAAAGAGAAACAATTGATTAATTGTTGTTAAGACCAAACTTTAACCTGTGGCTGATGCTGGATGTTATGCTTACTGCATCCACCGTTTCCTAGGAAGTTTACAATCTGAGGATACTGCAACCTTGAATTGTCTTCATTGCGTATTATTGACTAAAGTTTATTTAAAGACACAAGTTTTTTTTATACTACCACTACATTTCATGGTGTTTACAAATGCAAATATTTTGCTTCATGGTAATGATGATTGAATAGTTTGTTTTTGAAATTATTAGGCTCCTTTGCAGTAGTTGATGAGCACTTCAATACAATTCTTTCAAATTGTTTTGACGCAATTGGTCTGATGCTCATGATTCGCATTATACACCAGCACCAGGTAACTGTCTAAACTTTTACCATTAAAATGGCTGTCATAAATTATTTCTTTCAATGCATACAGTTCTGTAACATAACTCTTTGAATTTAGTTTTTAATAGGAGTTTTCTTCTGATCAAATATCTGATGTTTCCCCTCATAAGACCCTGTCATGATTTCTTGCGTTATTAAGATTGCCTGGAATATTTTTCTCTTGGTGAACGTTTTCAAGCATTCAATATCATTTGCCTTGGTCCATATGTTACAGAGGGCCATTGTAGAGTTTGTTTCCTGATGAGTTCTTGGAGCGTCAGACACAGTACAGGCCACACCTTTGGCATAATTGTTCAAAGTGGCAGCCAATTGGGAACCTTCCCATTTTAGTAGCAATTATATCTCCACACATTGTCTGAAATTGCTTAATAAATGGGCTTTTGCAGTGAATATCTGTCAAGATTTTGAACTGTAAAGGAGACTTATTAAGTGTTAGATATTGTGTTTTACATATTCTTTTTCAATTGGCAAACAGAACCTTCAATTGTAGTGCTTTTTGACAGAAAATGAAACGTTGTCTTTTGGCTATTCCCTATCAAGTTTGGAAAAATTTAATGCATGTATTTATGATGGTTTAATCCGACATTTTGTTTATTGTTGAAGTATTTGACTCCCTTGTTCTTGTTTTTCCCACAGCTGGTAATGTCTCGACGCCGAATTCCATGCCTAGATTCATTCTTGGATAAGGTATGCTCCTGTTTGTTTCCCATTTCCTGTCAACAAAAATGAATTTTTGTACCCTTTTTTTCAAACTTTTTGGGGACATTGTAAGAGAAAATGGTCAAAAAAAAAAAAACAGCTGCACCTGTTTGCAACGGTAGGAAAATGCATTAAAATGAGATGCAAATTGGAAACGAACAGAAGCTATGTGTTCTGTAATT
>CAIGRP010128761.1:0-20384 GCA_903798385.1 Fraxinus cuspidata | reverse complement strand
ATCTGAAACTTTAGACTTGAAGTCTTGGTGTCAAAAAAATAATTATGAGCATGAGCGACAGGTGTCTTAGGGTTTTCTGAATATTTGATCGAAAATTTTTGAAAGTGATAAAGATTAGATAACAATTAAGATCTAATTACATTGTAATTAGTGGTTTGAACTTTTTATTCATAACATACTACACTATAACAGGCTGACCCTGATATATTGGGGCGTTATGCCAACTTCAAATTTGGAGTCCCTGTATATTACACTTCTAGAAATTTTTGGTAAAAAATTACACTATTATAATCAATTTATTTTAGAACTTCTTTTACTTCTTTTTTAATAGATACCATGGGTAACCTGTTCAACCTTTCTTATTGCATTATTGATTGAAGATAGGATTTTATCAAAAAATTATGGTCGGTGACTGTTGGTCGTGGAATTTGAAGAGAGAGACCTTTTGTTGGGTTAAGAAAAAGAGAAGGGATGATTGGAAGTAGGGTTGTCAACGAGCGGAAACTTAAGGCTTGGGCTCGACTTGAATAAAAATNTATCAAAAAATTATGGTCGGTGACTGTTGGTCGTGGAATTTGAAGAGAGAGACCTTTTGTTGGGTTAAGAAAAAGAGAAGGGATGATTGGAAGTAGGGTTGTCAACGAGCGGAAACTTAAGGCTTGGGCTCGACTTGAATAAAAATGATTTGATTTTTTTTTTTTTGCCTAAGTCGAGCTTTTGCTTGGCCAAAAAATATAAGCTCGACCTGAGATTTCGACTTAGGCCAAATCGAATCGAGCCAACTCACGATCTTTTTTTTTTTTAAAAAAAAACACAGACAGCTAAGTAGCTGCCTTTGTAGCTCTGTGTGGCAGCTACACGCTGCCTACAATATACAGCCACTACTGTTGCTACATATATGTTCTTTTTTTTTTTTAGAACTCTACTGGTCACGGGCCGAAAATGGCCTGTGTGGATCGTCGAGCCACCTGACGATCCACAGGGGCTAGCTTAGGCCGACTAGGTTTGCTCAGATTTTTTTCAGACCGAGCCACAGACCGTCTGAATCGACAAGCCAAATTGACACCCCTAAAAGAGTCAAATTAGTTATAGAGTGAGAAAACAATGGTTGTAATATATTTATGAGATAAAAAAAATGTAAGTGATAAGTTTTATGTCAATTATACGTTTTTTAATGAATTTTTATTTTCATAAGTATAATTTTCGTTTTTCCTCAATAAACCAATTGATCTTACATAATTTGGAGCCCTTACCAAAAGCAGGACCTTAGACGATCACCTACCCCACATATAGTCAGGGCCTCTACTGTACAAGAATCATTTTAAATCTCGTTTTAATTTTAGTTAACCTTAAAATGTAATTTGGTCCGACCTTAGAATTGATTGAACCTCTGGTTTAATGTCTTTTAGTGCTCAAGAAAGTGATAAAATTCAACTGCATTCACATTGAATTTATATTTTATCAAATTTGAACTTTGCAAAGTTCAAACTTCAAACAAAGGAGTTTCAAGATAATGAATGTGGACGTCAGCTGATGAATTAATACGGAAAGGGATTCTGTATACATTGTACATAACACATTATCTTGTTTAATGATGCTTATGAAATGACACGTTAACTCCTTTGACAATGACCAAAACCATTGAACCTATTCCTGCAGCATCCTCCGTAGAGTATCTTTAAAAAAATCCTTATTTATAAATATCATTTTATGTATATTATAAAGATTATCAATAAATTTAGAGAGTCTCCAACAATGCTCTCTATTTTGAATCTTCATTCTGCTTTTCTATGTGTCAATGATCAATCAATTTAAATATATTTTATATAGTTTAAAAAGTAGATTATTGAAATCTGTGATTTATTATATAAAATTATTATACACTAAAAATAGAGAGTGAGTTTGACTTTCTAAATTTGGATAGTCAAACATATTCTCTTTTTAAAAAGCTAAAATGGAGAATCTCTTGAAACTTACTTTTAAGTATTAACTCTTTAAAATAAATAGTAATTTTTTTTTGAGAGCCTTTTGAAAATACTCTCAATTTGTAACATCTTAGGTAATGGAAACGAAGAAAGAAGCTCATATAGAAAATATATACCTATTAAGGTATGCAAGTCTTATCAATTCTAGTCGAATATAATGTTATTCGGTTGAAGCTAAACTTCCAAATTTAAAAATACATGAATGTATTTAATCATTTTCAAGGCAAGTCATTGTTGCAAATATCCTAATCGGATTTCATGTGGTTAGTTAAAGCTTAAATTGTAAGTTTATATATAAAAATGAACATCTTCTCTTTCAAATCAATTACGAAGAGTTCTATTGCTCTTGTAATGACGATATTAGAACCACTATTTTTATTGGATGTAGTGAGAGTTAAAGACACTCGTTATGGAGGAGATGGCCTAGCCACGTTTTTTTTACCAATCACGAGTAAGTCGAGTCACCTAGTTAATGTTGACCATGCGAGCATTAGTTTTTAAACGAAGGGTAGATGTTGAGTTTGAAGTCATTAAATCAATGCTTAGATTGCAAGTATATGTGTATAACTTGAATATAATCTTGTTTTCAACGTAAATTCAAAAAAAATTTCCTATCAATTAAAAGACGTAAAAAAAAAAAAAACAAAAGTTGAAAAATATAAAAACAAATATAATTCCGAAAGGCAAAGATAGTTGCAAGAAGAAAAGTAGGGTTTAAAGGCATTATCATTCCAGCAAAATGCATTGCGTCTAGGCAAATTGTTTTAACTTAAAACAAGGGTAACACAATCCAGATTAAAAGCTAAAGTAAATTATGGAGAAAAGGAAATTGATAAGTAAAGACTTTACATATGAAAACTGGATAAAATTGAGTTAAAATGACTAGACGCAATTCTTTAATTAAGATCCATTGATCATGGCCCTTTATTTGATCATATTATTATGCAACCAAATTCAAGTTCATTGCATTCCCTAAATAAAGCAAAGTAGGTACCAATATTTTCATGATAACACACACTCCCATGGATCAAATTTTGTCTTGAACACACATCGCAATAATTTTAAGGAGATAGTGATAGAAGATTTTTGTGTGATATGATGTCACGATAATTTAACTCATTTAGAAGTTTAGTTTTTGTTAGGTTCTCATTTTTTAAAATTCATTTTCAATCATATATTTTATGGAATTCGCAATTTTTATAATCTTCAACCACATATTTTATAATTTTTTTATAAAAATATATTAAAAATCTTCTAATTAAAAATATAACTAACTTCTTTATGACAATTCAAAATATATCCATTTTTTTATAACTATTTGTAGTGAAGACTACTTTTAGTTTTCTTATGTGACATATAAGTAGTGGTTTGTGATTTAATGCATAAGTCAATAAAAACTATCACATTAATGCATCAAATCATGAACAATCACTTGTATGACACGTAGAAAAACGACACGTAGAAAAACTATAGTTGATCATGCCCCCTTTATTTGATCATATTATTATGCAACCAAATTCAAGTTCATTGCATTCCCTAAATAAAGCAAAGTAGGTACCAATATTTTCATGATAACACACACTCCCATGGATCAAATTTTGTCTTGCATACACATCGCAATAATTTTAAGGAGATAGTGATAGAAGATTTTTGTGTGATGTAATGTCACGATAATTTAACTCATTTAGAAGTTTAGTCATTGTTTGGTCCTCATTTTTAAAACTCATTTTCAATCATATATTTCACGGAATCCACAATTTTTATAATCTTCAACCACGTATTTTATAATTTTTTTATTAAAATATATTAAATATATGATTTTAAATTAAAAATATAACTAACTTCTTTATGACAATTCAAAATATACCCAACTTTTCATATCTATTTGTAGTGAAGACTGCTGGTGGTCTACTTATGTGTCGTATAAGTGGTGGTTTGTAATTTAATACATAAGTCAAGAAAAAACTATTACATTAATACATCAAATCATGAATATCCCATTGTATGCCACGTAGAAAAACTATTATTGGTTTTCACTCTAATTAACATTACTCTTCTAGATTTGGGTACACTTTTTGATTTATACATCATCTCAAATGAGGTTTATGTACATATGCCTTTTTAATTTGTTCCCTAGAATAACAAATTAGTACTTAAATATTTTATGCAAACATAATTCTAAATATGCATACTAATGAAAATATAAACA
Source organism: Fraxinus cuspidata (assembly GCA_903798385.1). Taxonomy (NCBI): domain Eukaryota; kingdom Viridiplantae; phylum Streptophyta; class Magnoliopsida; order Lamiales; family Oleaceae; genus Fraxinus; species Fraxinus cuspidata. Next base: position 16,190 of record CAIGRP010128761.1, on the reverse strand, counting down.
TAATTTTTTTTTTTAAATTTTGGTAATTAACAATTTAAATTTTTTTATTAGTTATATATGATTTCACGTAATTTAAAAATTAAAAATTGCAAACTTATCTTAAAAAATTATATTTACAAATTTATAAACTAAAATAAAACGTAAAATATAATATGTACTTCAAATAAAATTTAGCTAAATAATAGTATATGTTAATTTATTAATACATTATGCACCTTCAAAAAAATTTATTATTAACCTTGTTATCTACTAGAATGATACGTTAATGTGATACATCAATGATTACAATATTTCAAAACAAATATATGTAAATTTAATATGATTAAAATTTAAACAATCGAGATTAGATTAGATTTATCAAATTTTTTTTTTCTCCAAACCCCCAACCCGTTCTCGCTCGTTGCTACTAACGGAGTCTCGATTGATGTAAAACGAGCTATGTATATAATATGTATATTCTTATATTTTACTTTGAACAATAAGAGAAGATGTCTCTAATTTTGTCAAAAATGGAGAAGGAATGTATCTGATATTGTATCTATGATTATACAAAGTGACCACTTTCATGTTAACGAATAAAAAAATATATAATCTAAGATACAGTTACGAATAAAGTATGCAATTTCATAACCCTAATTAGAGTTATTCTCTCAATTTATTTTTCACAGATTCAAATGATTCATCAACTTATTTGATCGTTGAAGTGTGAATGGTTGGTATGATGGCCTCGCATTCTAAAAGTGTCCTAGTGTGCAGTTAAAGAATAAGCGAACGAAAATGTGATAATAATCTATTAATAGTTGGGTCTAGCAAATTAAAAGGTCAACATCTCCATTTAAAAATTATTGACCACAAAAAATGTGCCAACAGATATCGGACTCACTCGTGTTGAGGCAAACTAATTCCGATACGTGTTGACAGATTACTAATCGAAAATGTTGAGTTAGAATGTGGGAGAAGCTTTTGACACGAAACAAATATGTTCGGGATCCGATAAGTAAAAAAACAAAAATATATAATAGTGAACGATTAACTAAGAAACTAAATAAACACCGATATTACACAATGTTCTTTTTCGAAATTCCAATGTCAAAAAGAGAGAGTGTGTTTGAGTTATTGGTTAATCATTAATTATCGTATCTTTTTGTTCTTTTACTTACTGGATCCCGAACATATTTGTCTCGTGTCAAAAGCTTCTCCCATGTTCTAACTCAACATTTTCGACTAGTAATCTGTCAAAACGTGTCGGAATTATCTTGTCAAAACACGAGTGGATATCTGTTAGCACATTTTTTGTGGTCAGCTGATTGGCGCCGTCTGTGAGAAACACTACTATAAACATCCTCGTGGAAAAAGCTTGCTGAGAAAGAGTTGGGCATCCCCCATGGGAAATGATTTGTTTTTAAAAAAGAGCAAGATGAAGCCCCAAAAGTTTAAAGACAACAATATTTTTAAAAGGAGATGAGCTCCGACCGTGAAGTCCCTCCTAGGAGGGTAAGGGAGAATACTACTAAAGAGTTTCGGCCAGTGGCCACTCCAACTGGCCGGCGCTGACCTCACCACTATTACGAGCATGGGGGGATGAGGTTAGTTAACCAACTTCATAGGAGGTAACAACCATGGCTGGCAACATGAGGAACGTCACCCACTAAAACATGACCATGTAGGAACTTTTCAAACAAATGCAAGGTCAGAGAGGTCTTCCTATTCCCCCTTATGCATACATTATCCTCAGGAGCATGAGGTCCAAAGTCAAAGGGTCCCATCCCCTAGGCGAGGCCGAGAAGTATCCCCCTTTGAAAGGAAATTGGGAGTGGATGTCTCCTCAAACTAAGCTTCTGGTCGACCCATCAAGGCCCGACGGACTTGGATGACGTTTTTCCCCTGAATATGAACCCGAGCATATGCCACAAAGGTCTGTAAGTGTATTTTACAGGATCAACCCTACAGAACCTAGGCACAGGCCGTTCTACCACCACTTGAGCCTAGAAATAGGCCTCAACCACCACCTACTGAAACTCAGCAGTCGGAGGAAAGACAAGAATATGCCCCCAGGTTGCAGCACCCTGAACTAGGCAGTATAAGAGGAAGGAAGCGAGAGATCAGGCAAGCTCATCACATCTCCTACCAAGATATCAGGTCGATTAGGAGGACTCTGATCCCCAAAGATCATGTGACTTAAATGATGACGATGAAAACTTACATTTTTCACAAGAATTGAGGAATGCACCAATGATAAACCATTATGTTCCACCGAAAATATAAAAGTACGACGAAAGGGTGACACGGCCAAATATCTGAATAGTTATAAAACACACATGAACCTGAGAGGTGCCTCCCCGCCGTCAAATGTAGAGCCTTCCACCTCATTTTGAGTGAAGTGGCCGAGATTTGGTACAGTAGACTGCCCCCAGGAAGTATTCGGAGCTAGCCGCAATTTAAGAGTACATTCCTAAAGGGATTTGCCATAAGCAAAGAGAGAGGAGCTCCCGTCCAACGCCTTCAGGACATGAGGCAACAGTTTGGAGAAACATTGAAATTTTCTCTGGCCCGCTTCACCGATGAAATGCCATACTTTGTTCAGTTTACATATCGGGAAGCGTTGTCTGCAATGTGAGGTGGTTTGAACATAAACACCCTATTCTGGAGGAATGTGCAAAATCGGGACCCCACCAGCTACGACGCTTTGCTCGAAATGATGATGCGAAAAATCATTAATGAAGAGTTAATTGACCATCAAATTCGAGTCAGCATGGGTCTCCCACCTTCACAGAGACAACGTGGGAAAGGGCCAACCTTCCACCTAATTGACCACCAATGGAACCAGGTTAAATTGAAATTGCCCATATTGCCGGACAATCAATTGCCACGAACACACTGAATACCGTACCCACATTAGCTTACGAAGATGTGGAGCCCAGGAACAACACGTAGCAGATTGAATCCGGACATAGGGCACCTCAAAGAGGAAGAGGTTGAGGACGGGGCCCGATACCTAGAGATAAGCCAAACACCCCTCAATATTGATCTTACCATCATTCTTACAGCCACGATACGGAAAATTGCAAAGAAATTGTTCTTCATCAAAGATAGATGAACGTGTAGAATGACCAAAGAAATGTTCGCCCCCTAGAAACACTCCACCGCCAATGCAACAATGAGGGAACTCATCGTCGATAGCCATCTTCACGACGGAGGAGGAACCGAGACAAAGAAGGGCCTAGAGAGGGGTAGCGACAGTGTAGGAATCCTCCAGTTAATGAAATAGATGCTCCAATCCATGAGATTGATAATATTTTTAGAAGACCTTATGTTGGAGATTATACGCGAAAATCCCAAAGGAACTATGCAAGAGAGGCTACGGTTCTCCCAATGACAAGTTACATAGTGGATAACAGTTCACAAGGGAGACCATTGCCCCACACATCTTTCAGTCAAGCAGATACCGAGGGAATACATTATCCCCACTGCGATGCTCTTGTGGTAAAGGCAGTCGTGGCCCAAAATGAGTTAAAATGTATGTTGATCGATAATGGCAGCTCCGTTAATATCCTTTTTGGAGCTACCTTTGACATAATAATTGTTGATCACAAGGTAACCTTCATAACATCCCCCTATATGGCTTCACCGGATATAGCATCATCTCGTGGGGGAAGATTACCCTTGTTGTGGAGGTAGGAGAGCCACCTCAAATAACTTTAAATTTCATGAAATTCTTGATAATAGATAGCAGGTCAACCTATCATAGGGTGCTAGGAAGGTCTGCTCTGAAAGACTTATGGGTCGTCACCTCTATTTACCACCTATGTATGAAGTTCCCTACTGAGCAGGGGATTGCCACTGTGAAGGGTGACTAAAGGAGAGCCTGGGAATGCTATCTAAATTCCATAAGAAAAGCCGAACCAAGGAACGTCAACATGGTGCTTATAGACATCCACATGGTAGACGTTGAAGAACAAAATCTTAGGCATGAAGATGTCGAGATGACAGACGCCTCCGAACGACTGGCCATGCCCGATGAATTGGATCCACGTATCATTGAGTCTGAATCCCAGACCGCACCAGTGGAGGAGCTTGAAAGTTTCCCAGTAGACCCCCAAGATCCCAACAAAAAATTACAAGTGGGGAAGAACCTACCACCGGAAGCCAAGGAATAACTAAAGGATTTTTATGTAAAAGCCTTGATGTTTTCGTTTGGAAGCACGAAGATATGATAGGCATTGACTCGAAGGTCAGCTGCCACCACCTGAAAATTGATCCAAAGATAACCCCACACAAAAGAATGGCCCTCAACCCGGAAAGGTATGAGGCCCTCAAGGAGGAAATACAAAAGTTAATCTAGAACGGGTTTACATGAGAGGCCATTTACCCAAGATGGGTCTCCAACCCGGTACTAATAAAAAAACATAATGGTAAATGAAGGGTGTGCTAATATAAACCATGCTTGGGTAAACGGCTCCACCCATTAGGTAATAATTGGGTAGGAGCCAACATGTATTTACTGAAAGCCACACATCTCGGTCTAGGGTAACAGGCTCGTTCGTAGGTTTCGGGTACTAAGAGTTCTAAAGTCAGGGATCCTATACTTATCCCTAATTTCGGCTAATTTTTCAGAGGTCACCATAGAAGGTCCACCCAGCCTTGTAATCTATGGGGGCTTCACTCATGGCATAATACTCACCTTCTGACCCCTCGGAAGAATTCCCTAATCTAGCCGCTGTAACCCTCATACTGGTGTCGCTTGAACTAGATGCCATTGATGAACAAAAGACGAAAGATGATGAAAAAAGAAAGCAAGGAAGGATCAAAACTTTGAGGAATTACATAAAGTGTATAAACTCTAAGGAGGGGATGTCGCCAAATGAGAAGGGAATAACCGGAAAATATTGTGAATGTTTGGAGAGATTCAAAGATTTTGCAAAAAGTGGAAATTGACGTGTGAGAAGGATTTTACCTTTTATAGGGGAGAAAGACGATGCTTAACCGTTGGATCTATGCTTAATTCATCTGAAGCGTCCATTTGTGATTGCATCTGAGGCATTGAATTCGAACAATTTTCTTATTAACGCCTCAAATTAACGCTTGTTTTTCACACACAAGCTTCAGCTCGTCAGCTTTGAAAAATGGAAAAATAACTATCATTGCGCATTTAATTGGTAATGGATGGATGTGTATTGGAAGTTGTAACGCTATAGTTGTCTTTTCTTGAAAAGATGCAAAAATATCAAATCATTGGCACGTTTCTCAGCAACATACGTTATTGACAACCACTCAAAGGAGCTTCAACAACTTAGCACTTCACTGCGTACAAAGTTCAGCCACAATAAAAAGAAGTTTCTACAGTTCAGCACTTCACTGCTTCGGCTAAAAAAATGCAAAGTCCCCTCTTCGGATCAACGGATGTCCCGTTCACCTCTCTGTGGCATACGCGAATTAGGTTCAACATTATACTCCAACTTTGATATAAATATCTATACTTAGACTTGAGGGATTATTGTTGAGCCCACACTAGCCAAGGCCCAGTGGCCCAAAAGTAAAGAAATGCCCGAAGCCAATTTGTCGAAACCCAATGGCCCATGTCGAGACGCCATTACCCGAAGCCCAACGTATCTCCGAGGCCCAACATTAACAAAGCACCTTAATGCCGATGCTCAAGGGAAAGCAGAAGCACTAAACAAATCGATAGATTTTCAATGTTGAAGCACTACTTGTTCAAATCGAAGCTCCGAATCCCATACCTCAAATTGAAGCTCAATAAAGTAGAATGTGAAGTTCAACCATGACAAATGATGACCTACGATTGCAGATCTTAAAGTACCTAAGATTATCTTAGAATGATTGATTGGACAGCTACAATGAATGAAAATGGTTAGTTATGTCAACACATGGCATGGGTTGGCTGCCATCTTCAAAAGTATTTACGGCGCAATAAGCTAAAATAGTTTGAAATGATGTCTATGAGATAATGTTTCAGTCGAGGAAATGAGGCCGTGTGTCCCCCCCATCCAGCGGTCATTATTGTACTTGTAATACAATAAATAAACCCTGTTAGTGTCATATGAGGGGTTGAAGAAATTAGAGATCAAGAACTCAAATGCACTCCCTCTTTTTAACATTGGAATTTCGAAGAAGAATGTTATGTAATATCGGTATTTATTTAGTTTCTTATTTAATCATTCATTATCGTATCTTTTTTGTTCTTTTACTTATCGAATCCCGAACATATTTGTCTCATGTCAAAAGTTTCTCCCACATTCTAACTCAGCATTTTCGACTATTAATCTGTCAACACGTGTTAGAATTAGCTTGCCAAAACACGAGTGAGCCCGATATCTTTTGACACAATTTTTGTGGTCAACAAAAATTAATAATAACGTGGTCATTTTATTCAATTTTCCCTTTCCAAATTTCAAAAGCATTATTGGTTGAATTTGATTCGTTGAATCTTAAATGTATAGCTTCTTGGAATCAAAACCTCCCAACTGGGAACAAAGAAAATAAGAAAAAGCCTTCAATTCATAGATTAGGTTTTAAATAATAAAAGGAATTTTCCTACTCAATTCTCGCAAACCGGCTGCCGTCTATTGTCCCCCGTTACCCACTGTTAAAAGGATTCTAATTTTTTTTCCAGTTTGTACAACATTCACATGTTAAAGAATATACATTTAAGAAATAGGTAAGAATGTATAATGAGCTGGACTTCCTTTATATAAATTTCAATATACTTTGATGTGTCAAAAATACATATGAGCGACGCATGACGGAAACATGAATAATAATAATAATATAATTAATTCTTGTTCGTAATACACGAATGGATGTTTGCTCGAATTTCGCTCTAATGGACGTGAAAATATATTAAGAATTCACCAAATAATGAGAAAAATTGAAATATCTCATTAATCAAGAAAAACGAACGTAACGTTTTTACAACCTTAGAACGTATTTATAGACTCAAAAAAAAAATCCTAATACTATTGAGATCCTAATTCTATAGCTAAATCCAAATAAAACTAAATAATTGTAAAAGATAAAAATATCCTTACATTAACTATAAACAGAAGATAGAATATGACCACTAATCAATTAAGATATGCTATACGGGAAACAGCTCGTTTAAATTTGAATAACCTTAAAATGTAATTCTAATTCGATCATGGAATTGACCGAACAACTGATTTAGTATCACTTTAGTGCTCAAACGGTTCGTGGGGACATTTGAGTCAGACGCCGTTGGCCCGAAAGCGTCTCGAACCATCCAATTTTTAGGCAAATTCCTCCCTAAAGTGATAAGATTCAACATCATGCACATTGAATTTGTATTTGAACTTGCATAGTTCAAAGTTCAAAAAAGGAGTCTCAAGATAATGATATATGTGGATGTCTGATGATGAATTAATGTGGAAAGGGATTCTGTATGGGGCTCAACACGTGTGAAATTTGATACATCCATGTATACATTGTACATAACACATTATCTTTGGATAGTGATGCTTATGAAATGACACAATAACTCCTTTGACATTGACCAAAACTATTGAACCTATTCCTACAGTAACCTCATTAGTTTGTAACATCTAACGTAATGGAAACGAAGAAACTAAAGATGAACATCTTCTCGTACAAATATGTTACGAAGAGTTCTACCACTTTTAACGATGGTATTGGAGCAACCATTTTTACCAGAGTTGTGAGAGTTAAAGACTCTCGTTATGGAGGAGACGGTCTAGCCAGGCTTTCTACCAATCATGAGTAATTTCGAGTCACTTAGTTAATGTGGGCCATGCGAGCATCAGTTTTAAAAGAAGGGTAGATGTTGAGTTCGAAGTCATTAAATCAATGTTTATAGCGTAAGCGCATGTGTAGAACTTGAATAATATTCTAACTCTATATATCTAGTTTCAAGGTGAACTTTAAATTTTTTTATCAATTAAAAATAATAAAAATCAGAAGTAGAACAATAAAAAACAAAAATATAATTCCAAAGGCAAAGATAGTTGCAGAAGAAAAGTCGGGTTTATAGTTATTATCATTTTTTACTTAAAAAAACAAGGGTAATTAACTTATAATCCAGATTAAAAAGCTAAATTAAAGTAACGAGAAAAGAAAATTGTAAAGCAAAGAATTTGGCTAGATGCTTCTTTAATTATAATCCACTGGTTTGGCCCTTTATTTGATCATATTATGATGCAACAAAATCGATCAAGTTCATTGTACTCCCTAATAAAGATTAATATGTATCAAAACTTACATGATAACATCCACAATTTCATATCTTGCGTACCAAATTTGGTATTCGATACCAGGTTGCTATAATTTTTAAAGATAAATTCTAACATGAGATTTTGTCAAATATGATGTAAGGGTCGATTAATTCATTTAGAATGCAACAAAATCGATCAAGTTCATTGTACTCCCTAATAAAGATAAGTACTTACCAAAACTTTCATGATAACATACACAATTCCACATCTTACGTACCAAATTTTGTCTTCGATACGCAAGTCGCTATAATTTTTAAAGATAAATTTTGACATGAGATTTTGTCAAATATGATGTAATGGTCGATTAATTCATTTAGAATGCAGCAAAATCGATCAAGTTCATTGTACTCCCTAATAAAGATAAGTACGTACCAAAACTTTCATGATAACATCCACAATTCCACATCTTGCGTACCAAATTTTGTCTTCAATACGCAGGTCGCTATAATTTTTAAAGATAAATCATGACGTGAGACTTTGTCAAATATGATGTAATGGTCGTTTAATTCATTTAGAATGCAACAAAATTGATCAAGTTCATTGTACTCCCTAATAAAGATAAGTATGTACCAAAACTTTCCTGATAACATCCACAATTCCACATCTTGTGTACCAAATTTTGTCTTCGATATGCAGGTCGCAATAATTTTTAAAGATAAATTCTGACATGAGATTTGTCAAATATGATGTAATGGTCGATTAATTCATTTAGAAGCTCAAATTGTTAAGTGAAAATTTTGTTTATTGAAATCATATATTAAAAACACACACTCTCTTCGAATATGCACAGACTAAATAAATAGGGAGTGGGGAAACTTTCTCTAAATCAAAGTCGAGTCTTAATAAAATTTAGTATATAAAAGAGATTATTTATTTGTCCAATATGAATTTATAGTGATAAAAATTGAACTTGACGTGCAACTCGACACATTTTGACAGGTTACACCCTGAAGGAAGCATCGGACAGCCAATTATTCATGTGAATTTTATCTCGTCGAGTCTTGATTTCATTTTTCCTTTGGGATAACATTTAAAATATTGAATTTACCAACAAAATTACAATAATTATCGGTTATTGTTGTGCTTTGAATATGCACACGTAAAGCTTATCTCAAATAAATTATGTTATCGACTAACTTGACTAGAATGTTATTTCTAGTCAACTTATTCTTAATTTTTATTTAATTAGTGATGCAGTGAAATTGATGTCAATGAGAAACAAATTTAAAAATATGTTGACTTTAAGAATGCCCGTAAATCCAGAAGGACAAAATTTCGTTCATTCGCAATCCAATCGACAATTCCAAAAATTAAATCTAATCGACAAAATCGTTAACTGTGGACATAAGATTATTGACCAATATACCAAAACTAATTATTTTTTCAATAAAAAAAGTAGGAGATGAACGTACGAAAGATCAAACTTTACGTTGAATTGCTGCCCAATAAATCAAATATATATATCCAACCAAATTCACTTAATTTAGACCAAAAAAATTGCTGATGTACGGTCTATCTAATTTCCATGCAATAAATTTAGACAATCGATTTTTTTTTTTTTTTTTTTTTTGGGTATCATAGAGCATATAGCGTTTATTAAATTTTGTCAAAAAGTAATATATTATTCTTTTGAAAAAGGGAATATTATAGTGGAGGTCTCTATTTTATTAAAATTTGTGCAAACGGATGCCTAACATTTAATTATTGATATTTAAATCTTCAACATTTCACATTTGTAGAACCTCTCCCTCCTCAGTAGAAGAAAATTGACCACTTCACTGTTGTGCAAGGAAAAATGGAGCATCCGTTGGTTAATTTGGGCATATTGTACCGTGTGCACGTCGAGCTAAAGACATTTTTATTCGCTACGTACTTTATAACACGTGGTGCCTTAATATTGTACAAATATTATGAAATGGTATTTAGTATGCATGTTAGTCATTTTTTTGGACTTTCGAAAATGATTTAACTTGACATATCTAGTTCGGATGTCTAGAATTACCGACATCGATACTACTGGTGATTATGGACACATTCATACAAATATCGATAGTAATATTGTTGAGAATTATTGATGGTACCTCGGTAATCAAAAGGAAACCGTCAATATCATTCAAAAAAATATTCTTGTCTAACTTACTGATAAGTTAAAAATATTTCTTTATTTTTTTTCTTATAATATTACATTAAAAATGTAAAATTAAAATTATACAACAATTGTGCATTTATTTGAATAAATATGTATAATATTTTATGTTAAATTTGAAACAATCTAAAGAAAAGAGAACTAGTACAATGCTGTTATAACACCCTCCGTGATAGCGTACTCACATGGGGGATGAAGTACGCATTTGGCATTTTTTATTCACATGGGTCCATTCTCTTAAGTGTAGGTCAACAAATATGTCATTTTTTGTCTGGCAAAGGAGCTTGATTCGACCAGCAATAAGGATGTCAAGATTGAGCACAAGTGGCAAGACATGAGGTGTGACCGAACTAACACTTTTAGGGAAGGATTCATTGAACACAGCAAATATATTATTTTATAAAGTATATACATGCATTTTGAATTTTACAACGAGATATATAATTCTCGGACTCCATTGCAAAATGGAATTGTGAATCAACCAAAAAGAGCTTATTTTCATCAATTTCTCTTTTTTTCCTCAACCAATGTTGGGGTTTCTTCAAGAAAATCTTGGCCTGTTTTTCCCTTGGAATGCAAATCTTGGCTTATAATCTGACCTGTGTTGAGTTGTTTTTGGTGAAAAGTTTGATCTTTTTTTCTCTCTTTTGGAGGTTTTCTTTTGAGAAAAAGCTATGCCTGCCCTTGTTAATTACAGCGGTGAGTAATTATCTGAAGCTCTTTCTTTATGGGTTATTTGATGTAAATTTCTTGATTTGTGCTATGAATTTTTCGGTTCTGTTTTATTTATGGATTGATATAGAATGTTGGATATAGTAAAATATTGGATTTTTGTGAATAAACATTTGATTTGTGCTTAGAATAAATTCCTGCATTTCTATGGAATTATGTGATTCATGTAGTCTTCTGATGCTTAAATTGCCTAGATTTGAATATGCAAATGTAAGTTTTAAAAAATTAATGATTTTTCCCCTTGCACGCTTAAATTAGTTGTTAGGGTTATGCATATATGAATTCAAGTTATTTTAAAATCAATTATTTTCTATTTTGATGGTCATTGATTCTGAAATTTATTAAGCTGTTAGAGGTGAAAACTGGATAGAAATTTCTTAAATTAACATATGCTATCACAGAAAATGGATTTCATTATTGGTTGAATGTGGCAATTGGGGAATTTGGATTATTATTATTATTATTATTATTATTATTATTACTACTACTACTACCAGTTTCGTTTAGCATTTCTTAGGATAGCTTCATCAATGAAATAGTTTTAGCCTCTTCTATAGAATAAAACAAAATGGGAATTTAGATCCTTGTGCAAATCTTATTAAGGGTTTCTTAGCATTTTTTTAAATTGAAGATCAACAAAACAAAGCAAATTTTATTGATGTCATTTCTTTGCCTTTTTTAGGCGATGATGATTTCTATAGTGGCGGTCCTTTTTGTTCCGGAGATTCTGGCATCTTGTTATCTATTGGTTCCCATGTGGATATATACTGCCCAGCAAGAAAACGTGCACGAATCAGCGGCCCATTGGTTGTCGAAGGGAGTGTATATGAAGATAAAAGACCATCCATTGACAGGCTCCCAGATGAATGCCTATTTGAGATCTTTAGACACTTGCCAGGAGGCCGAGAGAGAAGTGCCTCTGCTTGTGTTTCCAAGCGCTGGCTAACAGTCTTGAGTGGTGTCCGCAGTGCTGAGTTTTACCGGAGCAAGGTCCCTCAGGGACAATCAGATGATATGAATGTGGATCTGGCCTCAAATAACACAGAATCGATCTCTGCAGATGAGGATCTTGAAGTGGAGTGTGATGGATACCTAACTAGGTGTGTGGAAGGGAAGAAAGCAACAGATGTTAGGCTTGCTGCTATTGCAGTTTGTACTTCTAGCCGCGGTGGACTAGGAAAACTTTCGATCCGAGGATGCAATTCTAATCGAGGTGTTACTGACCTTGGTTTGTCAGCAATTGCCCGTGGTTGCCCTTCCCTCAGGTTTCTTTCATTGTGGAACGTCCCTTCTATTGGTGATGAAGGTCTATTTGAGATTGCTAGGGAATGTCATTCATTAGAGAAGCTTGACCTTTGCCAATGTCCTTCAATTTCAAACAAGAGTATAGTTGCAATAGCAAAAAGCTGTCCAAATGTGACTGCATTAACAATTGAATCTTGTCTGAACATTGGCAATGAGAGTCTACAAGCGGTCGGAAAATATTGCCCTAAGCTGCAATCCATTACTATCAAAGACTGCCCACTTGTTAGGGATCATGGCGTTGCAAGTCTCTTGGCATCGGCTTCTTCTTTGATGAAGGTGAAACTTCAAACTCTTAACATCTCCGATTGCTCTCTTGCTGTAATAGGACACTATGGGAAGTCTATTACGAGTCTTGTCTTGAGCGGACTTCAAAATGTGAGCCAAAAGGGCTTTTGGGTGATGGGTAATGCACTAGGTCTCCAAACACTGGCATATTTGGCAATCACTTCATGTCGGGGGGTGACAGATTTGAGCCTCGAAGCACTCGGAAAGGGCTGTCCGAACTTAAAGCAAATGTGTATTCGGAAATGTTTCTTTGTGTCTGACAATGGGCTCGTTGCTTTTGCCAAAGCTGTCGGCTCTCTCGAGAGCTTGCAATTAGAGGAGTGTAACCGGATCACCCAAACTGGGATTCTCAATGCTATTTCAAACTGTAATTCTAAGTTGAAGTCTCTTACCCTGGTGAAGTGCATGGGAATTAAGGATCTATCGCCAGAATCTCTAATGCTTTCTCCAAGTGAATCTCTTCGATCATTGTCCATCCGAAGTTGTCCAGGATTTGGTAGTATGAGCTTGGCTATGCTTGGGAAGCTTTGTCCACGCTTACATCACTTAGATCTCAGTGGGCTATGTGGGATAACAGATACTGGTCTTCTCCCTCTTCTGGAAAGCTGTGAGGCGGGACTCACTAAGGTCAATCTTAGCCATTGCGTGAATCTGACGAACGAAGTGGTATTTGCCCTAGCCAGGTTGCATGGAGGAGCGCTTGAATTGCTAAATCTTGATGGTTGCCAGAAGGTTACGGATGCAAGTTTGGGAGTACTTGCAAATAACTGTCCATTGCTTTATGATCTTGACCTTTCAAAGTGTTCGATCACTGATTCTGGTGTTGCTGCTTTATCGGTTGGAGCGCAACCAAATCTGCATATTCTCTCCTTATCAGGCTGCTCTATGATATCAAACAAGAGCATTACTGCTCTTAAGAAACTGGGAAGGACACTGGTGGGGTTAAATCTCCAGCATTGCAATTCCATTGGCAGCCGTACAATTGAGCTACTCACCGAGAACTTGTGGAGATGTGACATTCTCTCATAAGCGCGTTACAGTACGGTTATATTGGAAATGTAGTTCTCAGTGGGTTTTAGTCATCTACTATGGGAATTTTGGGTAACTCAAGTAAACTCAGTTGTTTTCTGTGGAGACCTTGGCGGATTGTTATTATCAACCCTTTTTGTAGGCTTCTTTGTGTTTGAAAAGCCTATTGTTACTTTTTAATCTCTCATACGGGAGACTACCCTGCCTTTGGTTTCCTGAGAATACAATTACTGCGGTTTGCTTACATGTTTCCTCCTATGGTACATACTTAATCCCGGGGCTGTTCAACTTCATCGTGGGTACCCCAACTACTCTGTCTTAATGCACAGTCTGTTGTATCTTAAATAAAAGCTTTCTCTAGTTTCTTTATCTATTGAGGCTGCTAGGGAATGCATGGTGTCTTTAAAATTCGAAACTCTATACGAGTTTCATCTCTGTACTCTGTAAAATAGGGTATTTCGGGTTGTAGTCAGTAGATGCTTTGGAAAATTCAGGGGTTCGGGTGTCTGAGACATGGATTTGGCGATGGCAGCCTCTTAAGGATGTTTTTTCCCTGCCTAGTCCTGGTTTTTGATAGGATCCTTTGGTCCTGTTTTCTAGGTTCCCTGCTCTTATGGGTTGTAGCTAATGCAACTACTGCAAATAATGTAATCATGGATCTTGTGTTTGGTGTTAATGTAATAATGGAACTTGGTTTTGTTTAAGCAACAATTATAAGTATATTTTGTTTTTTTCCTTTGAATATGAAACTATATGATGTTTGATTGATGAGAAATAAATACATAAACCAGTTACTTAATTTCTCTCTATTTTATTTCATGAATGAAGAAAAGTCAGCTTCTCTATTTTCTTTGATAGAAATATTGGATATAAGTATAAATAAATTAGTTTAAGAAAAAAATTGTTTCTTAATATAAGTTTTACTATTACTGAGAGCTTGGAGTGATTATCTGAAAAGTGATTTTTTGAAGAAAAATATGCAGTAAAAAGTAGGGAAAAATTATCAAAAATGAGAAAATGATTTTTTTTGAGTAAAATGTGTTGTTGAAAATGGGTATGGAAAAGGGCACTTTCAAATAATCACTTTCAAAAAAGGGCTAAAGTACTAAGTTTTAGTGTTACTAGAGTTTTTTTCTTTTTTTTTTTCACATTTACATCCTAATTGGGTTGGGCCATTTGTTTGCCGGCCCAATCCTTAAATATATATATGTTCAATTTCCCCAATTCCAATTCGAAATCAATCCAAAATTTCATCCTTGCTTTGCTTGGCGACGTGAACGTGATCCCGATTTTCGGCGGTTCCTGCCTTCTTCTCTCGTCCGTCTATCGGTGAATCGTCACCACCACCAGTCCAGCGTGTCGGTGCCGATGCCGAAAGCTCTTGTGAACTGCTGCAGCTGTCAGCCGACCGACGCCATGAGGCGTGAACCCGTGAGTTTTTCGTTTTATGTAAAAAAAAGTTTTTTTTTTTTGTTTTGGTATTATTTTCTATTTATGAGTTATGAAATCATGATTTCTATAACAATGTTGTATCATGTATTATGTATGATGTATGAATTGGAATCGGGGGAAATTAAAATAATGAATTAATTGGCACTTTTCACTTTCAATTCACTGATTTTGATTTGAAATGAAAAATGAGAAATTAGTTTTATCAATATCATAAATTTGAAATGAGATTATGAGAAATTAGTCGTATGAGATTATGAGAAATTAGTTCACCGATTTATGTTGCACACTTGCACTATTGTTTGAATTACGAATTTTAATTTAGGGTTTATGGTGATTGAATTGTGATTTGTGATTCGACCCATTTGCCATTTGAGAATTACGATCTCAATTCAAATAATGTGTACTCTACTTTTTTAATCAATTGAGCTAGAAAAATAAATTGAGGCATTTTGCAATTGTAGATTATCGAACGATTTTTTCAACCAAAACGAAAGTCCATACCCGTTTCTTCCAGTTCTAGTGGTCCATCTAGTGCCGCTACTAATTCTAGTTGAGCAGCCGATATGTTAAATAACATGAAAAAGTCTCGGGCTCGATTCAATTTGGATGATTTTGTATCTGATCTAGGGAAACGCCCCCTATTGAGTCATATGATCCTAATATCAGAGATGATGTTATGATGACATACTTAGAGAAATGTCATTGTAACCACATGACATGACTTTCGGAAAGAATGGTTTGTTGAATTTGATTGATTGGAGTAAAGTATAAAAAAGGATGCGGCGTATTGTTTGTATGGCTACTTGTTTAAACCGGATAGAGAAGGTCAATGTGATGAACATATATTCACTAAGTTCGGCTTTAGGGATTGGAAGTACAAAAAGACATTGAAAGGTCATGTCGGTCTCTTAGATAGTGCTCATAATCAAGCTTTTGCAAAGTGTACCAACTTGATGAATCAAAAGCAGAGTATCTCC